>NCQV01088608.1:6119-16461 GCA_002740545.1 Lophocereus schottii | reverse complement strand
GACCGGAACCGAATGGATGCTAGGGTTTTTTTTAATTATCACGGGCCACACCTTGTCACCTTCTTCTCTTTTCATTTCATTGTCTATTCTTCTCATCTTCTGTAAACTGCGGCCTCTGATTACAGGTGTCCCTATCCTCTCCATTTTCCCTCTCGAGTTTACCTTTCAATTTCCTTCTCCTCTCCATTTTCCCTCTCGAGTCTCAACTCTCTCACTCTCTAGTTTTAGTGAGGCAGCGACTGTCGAGGCCTGAGTGTGACTACTATCATTTGATTCGTCTCTATTGGGGTGTCGGCTCTCCCTCTCCTTAGCAGTTCATGGTAGGTCTCGCTTCCGGACTTCTCATTGGTGCCACCGCGGGCCGCCGGAGCAAAAACCCGGCGCAGAGTGCCAGTATAAAACCTAAATCCCTTATTTAGCGTGTTTAATTTCGCTCGACCTATTCTCTACATGTTTTATTGACGAATTTGTTTTATAATGTATAAAGTTGAGTGATTCGTTTATAGATCTATTAGTGTTATTTGTAAAAACTATTGAATTATGTAAAAACTATTGAACTGTGGTTTGTGGACTGTGATTGTGGTTGTCATACTATTTGATTTGCTTCTCAGCCTTCTCTATACATTCAATTGGATTATACTGATTTATTTCAATACCCTTCTCTATAAAGTTGAGTGATTTCAATACCATTACAAAATGAAACAAATACGTGATCAAGGAACTAAAAAATTAACTTTCTTCGAAACACAAATATGTATTGTAGATTTGCAGGTCAGAATGAAAGTAGTATGAAACAAATATGAAACAAAAAGAAATAAATATATGCCATAGGTAAGAACTTAAAGGATATGTGTTCTAAGTAACTTTCTTCAAAGAATTTGAAGGATATTTGTATAATAGGTGATCACTGATCAAGGACAGGGGATTAAAAAATTTTTAAAAAGCACAAATTTAGGAGTACAATATGGTCAATTAAATTTGTAAGAGGGATTAGGCACTGACAATTATTATAATTGAGGCTAGTAGGCAGTAGCTGCAATAAAAATCATGATTGCTAATTTGCTATAACTATGAATAATATTATACTTTCTATAGCAGTACCTTCTGTACTGTTATATTTTGTAATGTGAAGTCCTGGACAAATATAAAAGGTGAGATGAGAATGAGGTGTTCTCACTTCTAATGAATGAAACCCTTTTTATTCACAGGTGTGATATTCAACTCAATTTTCGATTAGATTAGCAATCACGAAGTCCTTTACGGCTTGTTCTCAAAATGTAAGTTTTGTAGTTTGATTATTTGAAGTAAGAAGATGTATATATATTAATATGGTGTTTACTTACTTATTTCTTTTCATAATGTTAATGCAAGATGTCGAGCTCCAAATTCAAAAAGAGAAGTAGTTCAAAAGTGAAAGAATCGGTTAATATGGATACCAATGCTCCAATTAAGCACCCAGTGAATGACCCCATTGAAATTGGGGAGGAGGAAGAATAGCCAACTCAAGGAGCACCAAAAAGCAAGAGTAAGGAGAAACACGTTGCTAGAAACTATACTCAAAGGACAAAATGTTGGCAACATTTGATAAAGTTGAAAGATAATGGTAAAAGAGTGGCCGGTAAGTGTAAATATTGTAATAAGATTTACAAGGCTGATTCTAATAAGAATGGAACGAAAAATTTGAAATATCATTTTCCTAAGAGTCCTGATAACCCTAATAATCAAAGCAAATAGACACAAACTCAATAGGTCTTTGAAAAATATCAAAACAATGAGGGAGAAGCCAGATTAAAATCATGGATTTTAAATCCCCATGAGGAAAAGGAGTTTATAGCAAAAACGATCATTATTGATGAGTTTCCTTTTAGATTTGTTGAAAATGTGGGATTTGGGCAAATGATGTTTGTTTGTTGTCCTGCACTTAATATGCCTTCACGTATTACCATTGTAAGAGACATTTATCACTTGTATGTGGATGAGAGGGTGACATTGAAAGATTATCTTATACATGCATGTCAAAGGGTATGTGTGATAACAGATACATAGACTTCCCTTCAGAGGATCAATTTACATGTGTATGACTGGTCACTTTATTGAGAACGATTGGAAACTGCATAAGAAAATCTTAAATTTTTGTGCAATTTCTAGCCATAAAGGTAATGATATTGCGCTTGTCCTTAGAAAATGTTTAGAGGATTGAGGTTTGGCATCTAAACTCTATACTATTACTATGGATAATGTTGGGAGCAATAGCGCTACTTGTAGTGCCCTTATTAATGATCTCAGGCATCATGGTTATTTTCTCTTCTCTGGTGGACAGTTCTTACATGTTAGATGCATTGATCATATACTCAATTTGGTTGTATAGGATGGTTTAAAAGTTGTTGGAAAGTGTGTTAAATGTGTTCGAGCTGCTGTGAAGTTTATTAGGCAATCTCCTAGTAGCCTGCAAAGATTTCAAGAATATGCAATTATAGAAAAATTAAGAGCAAAGCATCGTTGTCTCTTGATGTTCCCACTACATGGAGCTGTACATATAAGATGCTTAGTACTGCCTTATGGGCATGCATTCACAAGGCATAGCAAAAGGGACCATTACTATAATGTGGATTTGGCAAAAGATGATGATGTAGATAGACCTTCTAACTGTAATGATTGAAAACAAGTTAAACACTTGTTAGGGTTTCTGGAGGTTTTCTATAATGTTACATTGCGCTTGTTTGGTACTTCATATGTGACTTGTACTTACTTTTCTTTGAGATTATGGTTATTCATACTATGTTGAAACATTTGAAGTAAATCGTTGAGACTAGAATTACAAACTTTACACAGATGGTAAGAGGATGAGAATGAAATATGATAACTACTATGGCACACCTGAGAATTTGAGCCCCTTAGTGTATATTGCTCGTATCTTTGATCCTAGGTAAAAATTTATGGGTCTTGAGCTTTCTCTGTGTGATTTTTTTGGTAAAGTTCATAGTATCACTATAGTTTTGAAAGCGAACGAGAAAGTAGAAACCTTGTTTGATGAGTATTGGCAATTGTATAAGCCATTGACTCCTGAAAGTGGGTAAAGTAGTGGGGCACAATCTGAAATTAAGAGTAGTAATACATCTAGTAGGGCTGCCTCTTATGCATAAGAGTTAAGAAAGAAGTTAAAGGATCTAGATGGAGGAAGAGGAACCATCAAAATAGAGTTGCAAAAGTACTTGAATGAGGGACTTGAAGAGGATGAAGTAGGATATGATGTGTTAGGATGGTGGAAAATCCATGGTCCTCGATATCCCATAGTTACTCGTATGGCTTGTGATGTGTGGGTTGTGCCTACTTCTACGGTTGCATCAGAGTCGACATTTAATGCAAGAGGATGTAACCTAGATTCATTTAAGACTTCTTTAACCCCAAAGGTAGTTCACCTCATTGATGCATTTCCTTGTATGTTTGTAAATTTATACTTAATTTTTATTAACTTATGAATTTTATTGGATTGGGAATGTGAAAAGATGGTGTAAGCTCCTATATGTTCACAAAATTGGCTTAGTCCAAACACTAGAATAGATATGGATGACTACTTTAAGGAGTTACGGAATCTTGAAAACGGTAATGGTCTTATTAGTTTATTGTTCATTTTCTTTCTAAATTTAGTATAGTTTATTGTATGATCAAATGTTCTAAACTTGATGCTTTTTATTCTTATTTATTTTAGACCTAAGTAAGTTGAGTCTTAAAGATGATGTGATCGATGTGAGTGATACTTTGAACAATTAATATTGAGGTAAATTTGATATTATTATTCTCATTATTATTATTGACTTGTTGTCATCATTATTATTGTCGTTAGTTTATTTTATGTTGACTAACTCGATATTTCATCTACTAGTATGTACTTCTTGAACATTTAAACACTTGAACATTGAACCAAAGGAGAAAAGAGAGCTTCTTGCAATAAAGTCCTGCAAGTAGTCAAGGCTAAGGCTCCATTCAAGACATTTTCTCCATTTATCGATCCAATAATTGCACATTTGGTACTTTGGGATTGAAGACTTTGGTTATGTGATTAATTTACAAGTTTTGTTGGTTGTAGATTGAACTTTGTAATTTTGGAGTCTCTTTAGATGTTTATTAAGTATTATGCTTGCCTTTGGTAATTGATAAGTTGTTTATGCAATGTAATTATTAATTAGATTTGGAATCCTTTTAGATATGCATCTATATTGTGGAGTAGGTATGCATGAATGGGCATCATTAGGGCTTCAACCTCCCGATTATTAAGTGCAAAAATCTATGGAAGTACTACTTGGTAATTTTTAGCACATTATGCAATAATAGCAGCTTGAGCCCATTACAAATTAATTTGCAGCCCGTCTATGTGACTAATTTCCAGCCCATCTATGTACATAATTTCCAGCCCATGAGTTTCTTGCACATAATGCCGTAGGCCTAGATTGCTTAAGTGTTCAGTAGCCAGTGCAGGGGCCCAATTGAGATCGGTCTGTAGTCGATTCAATCTCAGTCCAGTCTAAGCACAACCAGTCTGGTCCCGGTCTGGACAAACTATAGGTCGGTCCAGTCTTCGGTCCCTTAAATAATGCTTAATCGGTCTTCGGTCCAGGCAGATCCGGTCCAGTGCTAGACCGATGAATATCCCTACCATTATAGAAGGTTTGCACAATCAGCTATCATTAGAGTCCATGATGTGGGCATAACTACAACAAGTCTTTAAACTACTCCTAAGATTCATTGAGCAACTTATCTTCCCTTTAAGCAAACATGGTCATTTGATTTCTTAAACTCGCCGCCTTACCAGGTGGAAAGAACTTCACAAGGAAGGCCTTAGTGAGCTCGTCCAATGTAGCGATCGACCCCGGAGGTAAGTGAAGCCACACCCGTGCCTTGTCCCTTAATGAGAAGGGAAATAATCGAAGTCAGATGGCGTTGGTTGAAACTCCGTTGAGCTTCAAAGTATCAGACACCTCTAAAAAGACCGAGAGTTATAGATTCGGATCCTCCATTGAGGTGCCTCCAAACTGAGATTGCTGCACCACAGATACAAGAGCCGGTTTGAGCTCAAAATTATGAGTTTCTATCGTTGGCCTAGCAATGCTGGATATGACGCCATGGACAACCGAGGTAATGAAGTCCTGAAGTGTCCTCCATTGATCTCCTCCGCCTCCTGCCATAGTTCGAAATGCTTGTTGTACTTTGAGCCTTTGCTCCTCTAACCGAAGTCTTGAACGAAAGGTCCTTTCTATCTTGGGATCAAATTCGAAGGGGAAGGAACCTCACACAAAAGGGTGGAAGCCCTATAAAAACCACCACAAACACTACCAACACAAATCAAAATAAGAAAAGAAAAATGCTTAGTTAATTGTTGAAGAACTTAACTCAATATTTGATAAATTTGGCCCCCGGTAATAGTGCCAACAACTTGACACTCCAGCAAGCACACAGATATTATAATTTAGTTAAATATTGCTCCTATAGAGACCAATGCAATCTATTGAGTTTATCCTTTAAAAATACTGAGCAAATATAAGTTGATTTGGGAATTTTCTAAATGAATTAATCTATCACTAGATGAAGTGCTCATTACTGACTTAAGGATTCTATCAATTAAAAATGCCTAGGGATTTGTTTCACCAACTATGAACTAGATATGATAAATAATATCTATGCTTACTTAAATTTGGAGGAATGAAGGGTTAACTAACATATAACATCCAATCCTTTCTTTCAAAATAAATTGAATTATTCAGACTATACATAATATCATTCTTTCAAAGGGGTTCTTGATTTAGTCAAAAATTAAAAGTCTAAGTTGTCAAACTTCCTCTCAACATGCAACTTTCTCTTAAAAGTGACCACATTAAGTCTATGTTTGCCGATCTAATAGCAGATTTCTCTATCTCATCCAACTATTTGATATTTTGCAAGTTAATTTGACCAAAACGACTCATAACACTCATAACACAAGATAGATTGAAACATTCTAAACAGAATAAGCATATTATCAATGAAGATTAAGGATCCAAGTTCATAGTTTGGCTATCAAATTCCAAGACTGAATTACTCAATCATGATGTTTAAAACAAACAAAATAGTTAAATTAAGAAAAATAACCAAACAAAACTACTCTATTGACTTTAAAGAACAATAAAACAGAATAACTTAGCAACAATGGAGTTTCTTGACAACTTCTTCAATCTTCGAGACTCTAAATGCAAGCAATCTACCTTCCAATCTTCTTTCTGCTCCAAAAAGTGATAAAAATTACAAAACTATATAGAGATCTCTAAGGTAGATAGGTTTGGTCTTTGTTCAAGTAGCCGAGCATGTCTTCATAGAGCAACCATCGTGAATTCCCAACCACACAAGCCTAGGAAAATGAAGAGGTTCTACCATGGACCGTGGTCACCACCATTCACAGTCTGTGGGGGCCTCTGTCTCAGAGTTCTCTTGTTCTTCTTTTTCCTCTATGGGCATGGTGACCGGGGAACGTCCGTGGTGGGTCATAAACTCAATTTTTAAGGGTCAATGCTTGATCAAAAAGGTAACAGAACCTGCAAAAGTCATCAAAGAACTATACCGAAGCGTAAAATTGGATTTTGGGGTATAACTAAACACGAAACTCATGAATCCCCTAAAAATACACCAAAATGATCGTAAAAAGATATGTTCTACAGACACTTGTCACTTTTCGTCTTATACTAGCTTTCCTGTGGAACCATGCAACAGAATAGATGTCACGAAAAACACTATCTATAGATAGGTTTCAATAATATACCATGTATTGCTAAAAGTCTATTTATCCATTTTACATAATATAGTTAACATTTAGGTGCCTTTTATATTTTTGTTGCTTATGTTGAGTTAATACTACTATTATCTTATATGTGACACATTTTTGTCTTTTATCACACATATGACAGGATTAATCCTTGCTTACATTCCTTATATGTGGCATTGGCTCTAATAATACATCTGGTACCATGGTTGTATGACTTATGAGAACCATGTGCGTTCAAATATGTGAGCATCAAAACATGTGGAAGTTGGTGTTCATGGATTCTGAGGTAATACAATCTTGGTGGATGTTTGAATTTAACCTATGCATTACCGTATTACACTAATGTAATGTACAACATTGTTTTTGTAACATGATGAGATATTAAGCATAGTTCAGAATGATAACATTAATGAATGCACATATCTATTAAGAACTGGAAAAGTATGGTGCATTGGAAGGGGGAAGAAAAGTAGTAAACAACAATATGAGGGTGCTCTGCACAAGGAGTACAACATTTCTTGGAATCATAGACTATTGTGATAACATTTTTCGTTGTCCAATTATGACTATATTGTCATTTGGTTGATTTCCAAAGTGTATGCGCTCAATAACTAACGCCTTTGATAAATACAATGTATCCCATCATTTAATGATTGTAAAATTCATAGATTATTCTTTTCCATGTACCTAAGGCTCCATTGTAGGCTCTGGAAAAAAAAAGTATGTGCCACAACACAAAATAATTTAAGTTAATTAATTTGGATTAGTCTAATTCGTTAATTTAATTATTTAGGTCCAAATGGCGACCAAGTTGACGAGCCAACAAAGTCTCAAATCAATGCCTAATAGACTATCAAGCATCCTACCGAATGGACTATCAAGTTATCAACTTAAATAGACTTCCAAGTTCAAGGCCCATATATCAATCCGAAACTATCAATCCATCAATCCTAGGGAGTGGGGAGGCTCCCCCGTATAAATTTAGCTTGCCCCTTTCATTGATCGATGTTGAATTTCACTTGAGAAAATGAAGGTGACAAATCTTTAAAGATGATCTTAAAGGATGTTGACCAATCTTCCCAAAGATGAACCAGGGGGGGGAGTGAGAGAGAGAGAGAGAGGGAGAGAGAGAGAGAGAGAGAATCAATCCCCAAATTGAAGAACTCTTCTAATGAAATTGGATCAATAGTTAAGATAAGGAGCCTAGAGATAATTCAAAGAGGATATATCTAGGTTAAATATTAAATCACTACCTAGATTAAATCAACCCACCTTCTAATCCTCTAAAGCCTTAGAACCAAGGATTAGATTAAAGAGATGAACTCAAATCACTACCCTCCTATGAGAGATAAAGATTTTGAGATTTTTTGAGAAAATAACCAGGCTTTAAGCTCTCATATCATTCAATAATTCTGAATTTTCTTAGAGGTAATTAGGTCTACAAATACCCAATTTGAGGAGAATTAGCTGTTATATTAGTGGGGCAAGTGGAAAAATAGGAGGCTTACAAAATATCCTAAAAAAATAAATCAAGATGCTTAAGATAATTACAATGAAGATGAGTTGTATTTTTCGGGATTCATCCTCTATCTTCTAGAGAGCTTTAAGAAGACTCTACTCCACAATAGAGGTGTGGCCACTTGGTAAATCTTTCATTGTGTGTTTAAAATCACCTCATGCTAATTAATCTACAATTTCATAGCTATATCCTCCCTAATTGAGCCCATAATCGAAACTGTGCATTTTCTAGTCCTGGGCTAATCCTTGGTTGGTTAATAGTCCATACATTTCTTAATAATTAGAGTTTAAATGTGATTCAAGGCTTCTTTAGAAAATAAACTTCTGGGGATTTCCATCCATGCATCATTTACAAAAATTAGAGCTCATTTGCTTTGTTAACACTGAGATAGAAATAAGGTGAAGTGTTCTATCTGGGAACGAAAAATGCAATAACAAGGGGGTTTTGGGAGGATAGAGTAGCGAGTCTCATTATTCAGGGCTACAAAATTGCATAACCATCCTTTTCCTATCTTATTTGTGATCCTAAAGGCCGCAAATCAATAATAACCTTGGATGTTCAGGACTTTGAATCCTACTTTCAAAAGTCATCAATGTTCTTATTTGGACCATGCTTTTAGCTTGGAGGAAATTTCGATCTTCGTGGTTTATTCTGCATCAACCTCTCCCCCTTGAAGAGGATTTGACCTCAAATCCTTGCATTTATAATCCAATTATACCACTCTTGATAACTTCTTGCACCCATTGAGTTTTAGGAAAGTCATTGTGTTAAAAGTACCGCCTTTTTTAAACATGTAGGAATTGTTAAAGGATTTAGAAGATACTCTAATGGGGTGAAAGATTTTTCCAACATTTATGAGCCTATTGAAAATTTCAATATGCTCATCACAACTCATCTCAAAAGGAATTCTCTTATCATTTACAGGCTTCACTTGTGGAGACTCACTTTTGAGGAGAAAGGAGTCGAATGATCTTTATGCCAACAAGAGTACGAGTTTCACATTTGGCTTGGAAGTGCAAATGATTTCTTTGTTGACCTTTAATTTTTTAGGGGTTGAGGTGGAATTAGGAAATTGAGAGTGAGAGATTGGACATGGAAGTTGGATTCCTTTTGAAAGACAATCTTGGGGCCAATTTTCAATGGTCTCCCAAAAATTAGATACCAAGCCTCCCTGGAAAACATATCATATATTGCCTTATTCCTCAACTTATTCAGTTGAAATGAAAGTAGATTTCCTAGCAGCATTTACTTCAATTCTCAAATTGGGAAAATGGATAAAATAAAAGTGAGATTGAGGGACAATAGGTAGTGTAACCTCCAAGTTGGGCTTTGATTCAACTTCTTTCTCTTTTAGATCCCAAACGATCTCATTTTCTTTCATGGCCTCTTCTTGAACCTTGGTAGGCTCTTCTTCTTCTTGAACTTGAACCTCCATACTTTCTTTGAAAGACGAAACTAGTGTAGAATCCATTTGAATAGGAGCTTTAAGGGAGATCTCATCCATGATCAAGCTTTCTTTTTCTTTTCTCTCATTAAAAACTAAAGTAAGCTCATCTCTTTATCGGAACTTGATCACTTTGTGAGAAAGGTCTTTCATTCTTAAGTTCTTTATCAAGAAGTAAATCTCAGTGGAATCTTGAATTCATGTATCATTTGAGCCTACTCCAAGTCTTGATTTTAGGCTTGCCTTGAAAAGTTCTCCCCCTTTAAGGCATTTGAACCAATATTGGGCATAACCTTGGAATTTTTGAGTAGCTGTCACAAAGCTTTCTTACCCTGAGTATCCTTTTGCCTCAAAATAATCTTTTAAGTGTTTGAACCCTTCTCAAAAAGGCGGTAGAATCCAAACTAATAAAATCAAAGCAAGGAGGCTCTTTCATGTTTTTTCATATGTGCAGTTTGCTTGCTAAGCTTTCTTACTTGAGCTTGAAGCTCAACAATGGCCCTATGTATCTCATTGACCATGGTTGGTAATATTTTGTAAGGTGAAAGAAATAGAAAAAGACAGAAATAGAGGAAGCACAAGCATGCTA
>NCQV01088607.1:4004-27850 GCA_002740545.1 Lophocereus schottii | reverse complement strand
TAGATGTCAATAATGCATGTTCACTTGGGGATTTACATGAAGAAGTGTATATAAAGATGCCACAAGGTGTCCTAAACCCTCAGAACAAAGTCTGCAAACTACAGAGTTCCTTGTATGGTTTGAAACAAGCCTCAAGACAATGGCATTCCAAACTTGCCGACTTTCTTAAACAGCAAGGCTATACCCAATCCAAGAATGATTATTTCCTAGGGTTTGAGGTATCTCATCTTCTAGATGGCGTAACCCTCAGCTAAAGAAAATTTACACAAGAGTTATTGAAAGAATCTGGGTATCTCAATGCTAAGCCAACTACTACTCCACTACTAGCAAACTGCAAACTTTCAGCTGATTCAGGAATACCTCTTACACACCCCACTCCTTATCGAGCATACATTGGCAAGCTGAATTTCCTCTCCAACACCAGACCTGATATTTCCTTTGCTGTCCAGACATTAAGCCAGTTCATGCAAAATCCCACTTCAGCTCATATGGCAGCATTGGAATACTTACTCAAATATATTTCTGGAACTTCAGGACAAGGCATTTTACCTCAAGGCATTGATTCTCTACAACTCACTGCATACTCAGACTCAGATTGGGCCTCTTATCCAATAAGCAAGAGGTCAGTAACAGGATACGTTGTCTTGCTAAACAACTCCCCCATCCGTTGGAAATTTAAAAGGCAAAGCACGGTTGCACGATTATCTGCTGAAGCTGAGTACAGGGCAATGGCTCAGGCAACAGCTGAAATTACATGGCTGGTTAGTCTACTTAAAGAGCTAAGAGTTTCTAATATCAAACCAGTCACCCTTAACTGTGATAGCCAATCAGCTTTACACATCGCTTGCAATCCTGTGTTCCATGAACATACAAAACACATAGAAGTGGACTTCCATTTCACAAGGGACAAAGTCATCAAAGGGCTACTCTAACTTAGCTACTTACCTACACAGCATTAGCTAGCTAACGTTTTAACCAGAGTCCTACCATCTCAACAACACTGGAACCTTTTACACAGGCTTGGGATGTTTCCTCCTAACCACCGTAAGCTTGAGGGGGTATTGGAGACAGCTAGCTCAGCAAATTAGTTAGATGAGCTGGCAGATGGGCCCAAGTTAGTTAGCAAGTTGTTACAAGAAGATTCTAGAAAATCTTGTATATATAAACAAATGGAAAAGCCTTGTAAGGCAGTTTTTGCTAATTCATTTCAATAAATGAATAGTTTTCTCTCTCTCTCGTATTTCTCTCTCTCAAAGCATTTTCATGGTGATGTGATCATGGCAATCAGAGAAATTGCATCAAAGTTTTAATTCCAGATTGCAGGTTTCAACAAAAGGAAGTCTCCGACACAAGAGATACAACTTCCTAATAAATAGAAAACTGAAAATATATAGATCAGAATCAGAATTCTGAAACAAGAACACTGCAGAGAGCATAAAATTAATTTGGCTACTAGCATAAAAGAGCACTGTAGATTGTTCAGCACAAGAGAGCACTGTAAATCGTAAATTCAAAGAACTATCCTCGCCCAACCAAATTGGTACCTATACAACTTCAAGTAGCATATTGAACCTTATTCTGGACCATATTTCATTATGGCGGACCTCAAGTTAGCTCGGGACATATGATTCAGATTCACTTGTACATATCATAACTGCACAATTACTGTTGCACTTCCTGACTGACATTTTCATGGTGGACAAGCAGGGGTTCAGTGCGTGGGTTGTTGCTTCTAATATCCATCACCTTCCTGCAAATTCTACAGGAATAAATGAATTAGAACCCTACGGTGAAGAAAAATCTTATGAATTGAAGGCATATCTGACAAAAAATTGCTCAGCAGGATAAAGAAGAGGTGCATGAAACATGCCAAATATGAACCACAAGCAGTAACCAAAAATCTCTACAGGTTGGGCTAATAGGCATATATGAACCAGAGGTTCTGAGAAGGTCCCTAAGCTACAAGTAGATATTTACATCAACTGTCTATGAAATGTGACGATTGAGTAATATGTTATATAATGACTATCCTACATATCAAGTAACTGTCATATATGCAGACGGGGCAAATAACTGGCATCATACCATCAAGGAATTCAAGTGGCAATTCCACTGATCAAAAGGAATGAACGTTAATAGACAGCAATATAATGGTAGATATATAGCAGAATGTGACACAAAGAATCATGTTACCCGTCCCATCATCACAGCAGTCTGCATACTACTCTGGGATAGGAAATGCAAAGACAGGTT
Source organism: Lophocereus schottii (assembly GCA_002740545.1). Lineage (NCBI taxonomy): Eukaryota > Viridiplantae > Streptophyta > Magnoliopsida > Caryophyllales > Cactaceae > Lophocereus > Lophocereus schottii. The sequence goes on along the minus strand of NCQV01088607.1, from coordinate 25,597 downwards.
CTGCAAAACTCAAATAGCAAATTCAAAGATCTAAAGTAAGAAGAGCAGGGAAAAAGGCATAAAGAATAATGATAGTTTTTGGAACACCTACTGGGTAGAACAGGTAATAGATGCCAGTGTCTTTGTCGTGAGTCCCTGGACAAGTAGGACCAAACAGTTGATACACAGCGACAAAAGTAGCAAGGGTGGTTTGTCCTCTTACAAAATAGAATAATGTTTAGGCAACTTACCCAATTAGCGAGGTAGCATACCACATCCGAATGATTTTGACATCATAAACTTCAATAAGCTGAGCCTCCTTAAAGCAAATTTGAGGATTGGATCTATAAAACATGCGTCAATAATAGATTCAGTATAGAAGGTAAAGTTACCATCTGTATCTCAGAATATCCCTATCACACACAAAGGAGAACTTAATATTGAAGGTGTGTAAGGGAAGGGTGGAGATATAGAGATACGCATGCGCATGTGTTTTCTAACAATTACCAAGAGAAACAGTCTCTTACAAGCCAAGTGTAGCACATAATACAAATAATAATCCTCTATAATAACATATTCTTCTAATTCAACAGACTATAACGACGGTTTCATTTACATCAACAAACCCTCTTGTCAGCTGCATAGCCCGAACAACAAAATGGTTAAATGCAAGTATGCACTGAATTGAGTAACGCTCTTAGAAAGTGACAATTGAACCTCAGACCAAGTGTTGGAAACGAATGGTAATGGCTACTCAAATGATAGGGAGATGAACTGTGTCGTGGTATGAACCAGTGACATGAAAGCTTAATTCGCACGACTTAGGTGCAAATCGTTTTGGCGAAGAAGCTCCCCAAGGTTTAACACAGCAGGCTTCGCAATCGTGCACTCGATGGAGAAGTTATGGAGTATAACAACTTTTATGCCCAGGAAGTAGAGAGGAAAAGAGAGAATTGGTTGTTCTGTGTGTTCTACAGAGTTACAGTAGAGTCCTTTTTACAGTGGACTGGAGGAGAGAAAACTGTCAACCAAGCCATAAAGAAAGGCGTGAAACGGGGGCAGAAAATCAGGTAAAGGAGAGAATAATGTAACTGAAGCATTAATAGGAAGAGGATCATGGTGATTAAGGTGGAGATGGAGGAAGACTTAGTGAACTTGCCGTTAGGAGTACGACAGCTCATACGTAATCAATCCTATAGAAAATTCCTCCAAAAAATAGAGTGTAAGGCCGCGGCCCGAACGGGCGAGCGGCGGCGGCGCGCGCACGCGTGTGGCAGCCCAAGTCCCCTCAACCCCCTTAAAACATGGCTTCTAGTTATTCAACAAGTACAAGGAGAGTGGGATAGATAAATTATTCAAACCACTCCCAAAGGTTTCATGTGGGATAACAAAAGAGATAGAGAGAGTAATTAAACACCCTTTTGGGGTGCCATTACTCCAACACCAAGGATCAAATTGGAGATGAAACCCATGATCTGGAAAGCTAATGACAATGTCCTGTCATAAAAGATCCTGCAATGAAAAGAAAACTTTTTGGCTTGGGTACACGAAGTCGGCAATTTACAAAATGGTTAAATGTAAGTATGCACTAAATTGAGTAACGCTCTTAGAAAGTGACAATTGAACCTGAGACCGAGGATCAAATCGGAGATGAAAAACCCATGATCTAGAAAGCTAATGACAATGTCCAGTCGTAAGGGGTCCTATAATGTAAAGAAAACACGGTAAGTTTGGGTACACGAAGTCGGCAATTTAGCAAATGAACTCATGCACACAGATAAGGAAGACAATATGTAACCGAGGCAATGGCCTTCAAATAACCAGATAACACTAAACATTTTGCCCAGAAAGTTGCATATCTAGCGTCCAAAACTATAGGATGAACTCCAAGACCAACCCCCTAGAAAGTTAATTAGAATTTGGACATGACAATAATTGGGAAACAAACACAAGGGACAAGAACATATACATGCAAGAGAAATCTGCTTACTATTTTTGGTGTGTAGGGTAAGGGCAGAGGGTGAGAGACACCTGAGACCAAGGATCAAATCGGAGATGAGCTCCCACCATCCTATTACCGATCAGATGCTTAACTTTCCAATGCTCATGCTACTCGCATCGAATATGTTTAAGTTGAAAGCATGTCATTCACGGGTATACTGAGAAAGGCATGTTCATTGCCATTTATGATTCGATAAATAGTATTAACTTCACCTGCTCCCACTTGGTGCTTGGAGTACCGTAATGTTTTCCATTGCTTAAATCTGGGAAGGAACCCCCAACTGCAGAGAAGGGGGGGTTAGGTATGGTAGCACTTACAATCAGGCCAATGAAACACAAAGTTGCACTTTATGTATGAGTTGAAGTCGGGATGTCCCAGATGGTTTGTATGCAAAACAAACTTCTTGATCTTAATGAGTCTGAAAATTTGACAACCATCCCCAGAAGAATAGGCCAAAATATCAAAATGCGAAAAAAAAATAAAAGAAAACTACAAGTTGACCATTATAGAACACACTCGTCCATCAAATAAAATATCCAAGCCACGTGTGAAGTAATTGTAGGAGTAATCTCCACACAGGGCTGTCTGTGGACGTGGATCTGAAGCTGAGTGAATGACCATTTGATCAACCTGTATAAGCAGCATACGAACCAGTTTTCAACGATGTAGCAGCTACAAAAAGTTCCCACAAATGAATCCCTTGGAGCCAAAAAGGAGAATGAAACCAAAAATAAATAATAGAACAAACAATACATTAACCAATTACAATGAAAAGAAAATAAAGGATTGTGATCTTAAAATGCTACAAAAGAAGGACAGAGAGAGCTGATAAACCATAATACAACGTAGGTACTAATGTCGGAATAAGCTAGTTATGTGAACAATGGCCACAACAGGACAAAGGAATAGATATTGTTAGAAATTAATAATCTAGAAGCATCTTCATGTTCTAGAATCTTCCACAATATTTTGGTATCTTCTAGATTATCGTGGAACCTTCTAAAAATGCTCTAGAAGCTTCTAGAACAATCTAGAACATTCCTGATAATCGTACAAGCTTTCGGATTATGCTAGACTCTTATAGAACTTTCTAGAAGATTCTACAATATTCTACATCATCTAGATACTTCCATATACTTGTAAAATGTCTAGATATTTAGGAAGATATTAAAATGGAATGTTGTAGAGGGTCAATTATAGCCATATGATTAAATCAATCTCCACCATCCATTAAGGAGGCGGATGGCTATAAATATCCTCAAAGAGGGCTCATTTGTAAGCAAGCAAAAAAGAAATCAAGCATTGTAATATAAAGTATCCATTCCATCAAAACATTTCTAGCCTTCATAGACATTCCTACATTTTCTAACAGTGGCATCAGAGCCACTTCAACCTAAATCCTCCAAATTTTCACCTTCAAGAAAACTAATCATGCATCCATAACCCATATCCAACTCTTCAAACCTTGCATATCAATCAAACCTAAATCTACAAAACTATAGCATCCTTTCCTCATTCAACCCCAACCTTCAATTACATATCAAATTTGATGCCACCCATATTCGATGGGGAGAATTATCAAATATGGAGTATTCAAATGAGAACCTTCTTCATGGCAGAAGGTTTATGGGATGTAGTAGAAAAGGGGTATGAAGAACCTCTTAAGGATCATGAGAAGAAGGATAGAGATGGGAAGCAAAAAGAAGGTGAAGAAAAATCATTATGGTATGAAACCAAGCAAATGTTATACCTACAAAACAAGAACAAGGATATTACAGCCCACGCATTCATTCAACAAGCGGTTACTCCAACCATCTTTCCTCAAATCATAGTTATCACAATAGCCAAGGAGGCTTTGACCATTGTAAAGGATGCATATCTTGGCACCGATAAGGTAATATCTGTCAAACTTCAAACTCTCTGGAAAGAATTTGACAATTTATCCATGAAAAAAGGTGAAACCATTCAAGTATTTTTCAATCGTGTCACCAACTTAGTTAATAACATTAAAATATAGGGCGACACAATTGAAGACAAAAAGGTAGTTCAAAAGGTGCTAAAAAGTCTTCTTCCAAAATTTGATCACATAGTGGCTGCAATTGAAGAATCTAAAGACTTATCTACGCTCTCAGTAATGAAATTAATAGGGTCTCTTCAAGCACATGAGGAGAGATTGCGTAGATTTACAGACCAGCCACTGGAGCAGGCTTTTTAGGCCAAATTAAAATTCTCCAATAATGGAGAAAATAAAAATGAAAATGGCAGAAGAAATTCCCCCAGAGAAATGTAGCGCCAAATAACCGCGGTAGGGAGAGAGAAAGTTATAAAAATCAAAGAAGTCGTGATAATAAAAAATCAGGCGGATATTGTAGATAATGCATAATGAACAACCACAACACAAATGATTGTCGGTATAAGGGTAGAAGATGCACATGGCACACACATTACATACGAGATTGCCGAAACCGACAACCAGACAAGGCCAGCTTTACTGAAAGAGATGACTCTGAAAATGTCTTCTACTCTTACTTAAAAACTCAGCATGAGTTACAAGACATATGGTATGTCGACAGTGGTTGCTCAAACCACATGACAGGAGATAAAAATTATTTTGTTCAACTGGATAAAAATATAAAATCAAATATCACTCTTGGTAATGGAAGAACACAAGAGGTAGCTGGCAAAGGGACGATTGTCGTAAAAGCTAAAAACGGCTCGACTAAATATATTCAAGATGTCTTATATGTCCCTCGTCCAGCCTAAAATCTATTAAGTGTTAGCCAATTAATGCAAAAAGGCTATATAGTGACATTCGATGGTGACAAGTGCCTCATATTCGATAAAGAGAAGAAGCACTTAATAACCACTATTGTAATGGTGCAAAACAGAATCTTTTCTCTAAGAATGCCAGCAGAACAAAATGTGGCCCTCAGCTCTGTCATGGAGGATACGACATTATTGCATCACAGGTATGGCCATCTAAATCTTTATAGTCTTAAAGTTTTAAAGCGAAGAAATATGGTCATTGGCCTGCCCATAATAGATGCCGACAAAAGTATATGTGAAGGTTGTATCATAGGAAAGATGCATAGACTCCCATTCACTAAAATTGCTTAGAGGGCTAAAGCTCCGCTTCAACTAGTCCATACTGACATTTGGGGTCCAACCCGTAATCCTAGCCTGGGAGGAAAAAGAAACTTCTTACTATTCGTGGATGACTATACACGCATGATGTGGGTGCACTTCCCTGAAAAAAAAATCACAAGCCTTCACATATTTCCTACAATTCAAGACTCTCACAGAGAAATAAAATGGGCATAGCCTAAAAATTCTAGGATATGATCATGGTAGAGAGTTCCATTAGAATGAGTTCGACAACTTCTGTAAAAAGAAAGGCATTAAAAGAGAGCTCACAGTCAGGCGCACACTTCAACAAAATGGTGTCACAGAAAGAAAGAACAGAACATTAGTTGAAATAGCTTGCAGCATGTTGCAAAGTAAGAAACAATTCTGGGCTGAAGCAGTAAATATAGCAGTCTACATTCTTAATCGATCTCCCACGAAAGCAGTGCTGAACAAGACACCATATGAAGCACTGTTCAAGAGGAAGCCCAACGTAGATCATCTCAAAGTTTTCGGATATATTGCCTATTCGCATATTCCAAAAGAAAACTAGGAAAAGCTAGATGGCAAATGAGAAAAGTGCATACTCATTGGTTACAGTTATGAATCCAAAGGGGTATCGCCTCTACAATCCAGAAACTGAGAAGGTAATTATTTCAAGAGATGTCATGTTCGATGACGCATCCAATGGAATTAGCCAGATGATCTAGCCCAACAAACATATCAAGAAAATTGTCAAATTCAAGAAATCAGAGAAGATAGGCCGCTTGATTTGGGTCCATCTTCACCAATAAGGCCATCTTTAAGTGAATCAACTCCAGAATCAAGTCCTTCTCAACCCATTCGAAGGTCTCAACAAGAAAGACATCCACCAAGTCATCTACAAGACTATGAATGTGGTCAGGTAATCACAGCATTCTTCACTAGTGAGCCACAAACATTTCAAGATGCAGCCCAAGAAGAAAAATGGATTGAGGCTATGAATCAAGAAATCAGAATGATCGAGAAAAACAATGCTTGGCAGCTGGTGGATAAACCTCAAGACAAAAAAGTCATTGGGCTCAAATGGATTTATAGAATCAAATACAATCAGGATGTCTCGATTCCAAAATATAAAGCCCAGCTAGTTGCCAAAGGGTATTCACAACAACCTGGAATTGACTACGATGAGACATTTGCTCCAGTCATCCGCATGGAGACAATAAGAAACAATACTTGCAATAGCAGCACAATTGAAGTTACAAGTCTTTCAACTTGATGTCAAGTCAGCATTTCTAAATGGCGAGGTAGAAGAAAAGGTCTATGTTGAACAACCTCAAGGTTACGTGGTAGAAGGTCACGAAGACAAGGTTTACATGCTAAAGAAAGCCCTCTATGGTCTCAAACATGCACCACGCGCTTGAAATAGCAGAATCGATGGGTACTTACTCCAAATTGGATTTATGAAGAGTCCAAGTGAGCCATCCTTATACATCAAGACCCAATGACAAGATCTTATAATTTTGTGCCTATATATCGATGATCTTAAATACACAAGTACACATCAAGGAATGATTGAAAACTTCAAGAAGGCCATGATAGATGAATTTAAAATGACTGATTTGGGACTAATGAAGTACTTCCTCGACATGCAAGTAAGGCAAAGCCCAGGTCAGATTTTCGCCTCTCAAGAAAAACATGCAGAAGATCTCCTTAAGAAGTTTAATATGCTTGATTACAAGCCACTATCAACACCTATCGCAACAAATAAAAAACTTTCTAAATATGATAGATAAGAGAAGGTAGATGGATCAACTTATCGAAGTCTAGACAGATCATTAATCTATCTCACTAACACTTGACCAGATATAGTCTATGATGTTAGTATTGTCTCCTGATTCATGAGTGAGCCCAATAAAGCTTACTTTGCAGCAGATAAGAAAATTTTGAGATACATCAAAGGTACGAAGAATTACGATTTTCTATACAAGACAGAGAAAGACGCCAGGCTTATCGGGCATACAGACAGTGACTGGGGTGGATGCATAGATGAAAGAAAAAGCACAGGTGGATACATGTTTCAATTAGGCTCTAAGGCCATCTCCTGGTCATCCAAAAAGCAAGCAACAACAGCACTATCTTCAGCAGAAGCTGAGTACATTGCAGTTACAAGCGCAGCAAGTGAAGCAGTATGGCTTAGAAGAATACTGGATGACCTACAACAAGACAACAAAGAACCAACTACACTTTTTTGTGACAATATGTCAACAATAGCAATGACAAGAAATCCAGTCTTCCACAATAGAACCAAGCACATTGAGATCCAACATCACTTTATAAGGGAACTTGTGCACAAAAAGGAGATCACACTACAATTTTGCAGAACATATAAGCAACTAGCAAGTATATTCACAAAGGCTTCATAAGTGATAAGTTCATCTACTTCATACAATAGCTCGAAGGATGTTTCTAGATTAAGTGGAGTGTTAGAAATTAATAATCTAAAAACATCTTCATGTTCTAGAATCTTCCGCAATATTTCGGTATCTTCTAAATTATTGTGAAACCTTCTAGAACCTTCCAGAACATTCTAGAATATTTTCGATAATCGTACAAGCTTCCGAATAACTCTAGACTCTTCTAGAACTTTCTAGAAGATTTTACAATATTCTACATCATCTAGATACTTCCAGATACTTGTAAAATATCTAGATATTTAGGAAGATATTAACATGGAATGAATTGTAGAATGTTAATAATAGCCGTAGGAATAAATCAATTTTCACCGTCCATTAAGGAGGTGGATGACTATAAATACCCTTAAAGAGGGCTCATTTGTAAGCAAGCAAAAAAGAAACCAAGCATTGTAATATAAAGTATCCATTCCATCAAACAACTTCCATCCTTCTTATATTTTCCTACATTCTCTAGCAGATATCACCATCAACTCAGCAGGTCTCACTTTGTGAACTCTATAAGTGAAAACTTTCGATTCAACCTCGCCCTGGCAGCGTGCAACCTTTCCCGCACCCAAAACTTAGAAAGATCCAGGAAGAACAAGACATCGTTCCGAAAAGTAGGGTCCAGCTGGTTTTTAAATAGTGCACTTTTGACAAGGGACTTGGAAGTACTTTGCAAGTAGCTGATATCTTCGAAGTATATCTGATAGAATTTTCAAATGGTGAAAGTGCATTGCTGAAGAGGACAAAAGAGGCAAAGTAAAATACTCTAAGGCCATTGTTGCAGCACTCAAAGACACAAGAAGCAAGCTTGTTGACATAGACACCAACATATCTTCTACGAATACTTGGCCGTCAGCTTATCTGTTCCTACCCTTTAAAGAAAGAGCCTATACATGTCAAGAGCATGATTTGATGTTATTCACCAGTTCTCTCGAAAAAGTGAATTCCAACCATCAATCTTTATAAGGCTAATTCCCGTAAACGAGAAACAGATCAACCAATACCTGCTTCTGATGAATGCCACATGGACGCCCTAATTCAGTCCAAAAATCTTGCAAAATAATTCACACTTTTAATAGGCACGTCCACCTCAAGAGAACATGGCATAAGTATAAAACATACAACAGAGTAACAGAATGTCACAGATAGTACATCATGGATAGATGAGGTATTGTGAAGTCTGCTCTCCTCTACCTCAAGACTCAATGGAACATGCAAGTGCATGCATTAAACTAAATGTGAACAAAAAGCCAAAATGTTACTTTGACAATGAGCCAAGATGTAACATGTAAACTTCACATAGACAAGAGTCCAAAATATAATTGAATTTCCTACCTTCTCGTTATTTTTTAACCAAACCATAACTTTATAATAACTTAACTAATCTATGAATTTCCTAGACAAGTTGTTCTCCCTCATTTCTTCCTTGATTACCCTTCGCAAGCTCACCCTCCTTTATCATCCTAACTTTGTAATGTAATCGAACTTTACATGTAGCTCAAATTTTCGAAACACCCAAGGTTATTTCATTGCCCTTTTCTCGGCTTCTCCACCATCATCATTTGGCAACTAAGCTCGTCGCATACATCCACATAACCCCCCATACATATATATATCGATTTAATTAGCACAAAAACTCATTTAAACACTAATGAATCAAGACAATTAAACTAAATCATTATCCAAGTATCTAAGCCCTAATCACCATGTCCATGGCAACAACATACACATCCAACATATATAACAAAAATGGGGGGTGTGCTTTTTCGTAAATCGAGTTTGTATGCAGGTAATACATTCATTTGGGAAGAGATATTTGTTTGCAGACTCTGTTTGTTAAGGTGCAGTACCTTCCTTTGTTATATTTTGCTTGTTTGCATAGTAACTATTACCTAATTTATTAGTATTTGTTAGTTCATTCTCTGCTGCTCTTCTTTAGTTTTTTTTATATAATATTTTCACAAAATCCTTTTTCTATAAAAGGTTTTTACAAAATCTTGTTTTTGTGGATCTCTTGGAAGCAGCCTCTCTACAGATAGGGATGCCAGTAGATAGGGATGCCAGTAGAGATAAGGTTGCCTACATTTGGATTTCCCCAGACCTCGTAAAAGTGGGACTCACACTGAAAGGTGGTGGTGGTGGTGGTGGTGGTGGTGTTTTTCTTTTTGGTTTTCTTTTTTTTTTAAATTACTACCTTAATTGAATCTAGATTTTTTTTTTTGTGAACTAATCCTTATTGTCTACTCTCTCATTTATTTTATCTTATTTTTATTTTATTTTATTTTATTTTATTCATCAATGCATATATGTATGTATATATATATATATTGGTTAATAATCTTGACTAAATTAATGAATTAAATTGAACCACATTTGGGGTATTTTTTTAAAAAAAAGAAGAATTATCATTTTCAGTTATTACTTCTTGCACTCTTTTCATATAGATAACTCAACTTATTGTTATTGTTGCTATGTTTGTATATATTGTTATCATATTATTGTTATCGTTTTTTCAAAATTAGCCCTTTAATAATGAGGCTAATTTTTTATTTAGCTATTATTCAAGTATTTATTAGCATTTGAACGAATTACTCAGGAGTAACCAAAAATCCATTTTGAGGTCACTCTGCTGATTCAACCTGCAATTGTATAAATAGACATACATATATAAAGTACTAAATTAAAATGCGGTGCCTAATTGATTAATTTATAATTAATATAATTGAAAATAATTAGTATAATTTTAATTTCGGATCGTTACAGTCGGACGGTACTTGTTCTTCCCAATGTCCACATGGCCATATTTACTCATTCCCAATGACATCATACTTGTTTTTCCCTATACCACGCCTGGTTTTCTTTTTTTAAAAAAAACCCTTTAACCGTTTCTAATAAGCAAGCGGTTGCCTGTCAAATGTATTTGGCCTCAATCTGACGGCTGGAGGGTACTTGTACTTCTCAATGTCCGTATGGTCATATTTGTTCATTTGCAATGACACTCATACTTGTTTCTTTAAAAAAATTTTAAAAAAAAAAACTTTAACCGTTTCCAATAAGCAAGCTGCTGCCTATCAAAATGTTCATGACTGCAAACATAGCATAAGAAGTACATGAATCCGTTTTCATCGCTTTATTTTAGTTTTATTATTAAAGTCTTTCTATTTAAGGTAAGATTTTTATTTGTCCCGCATTAAGACTATTCATTTAGTTAAATCCCACTATATTTATGCTAATTGGTGTACTTTTTATCTCCATAAGCCACATTATATATTTATATGGTGGGTCTGATGCATGTGTAACTGTCTGCTTTATGGCACTAATTTTCTTCTTGAAATTTATTGTATTCCAAATTCATATGAAAGTCCCCTACTTTTGACTTAGGTGACTTTGGGATTGTTTATTATGAACATATTAAATCTGTTATCTGCTATAATTTGTTTCAATATGCTTAAACCTGTTAACTGCTAGTCAAACTTACTAGCTGTTAGTCAAATCTATTCGAACCTGCTCTAACGTGCTCCAACTCACTCACAAACTTGCTTCTAAACTGCTCAAACCCGCTCACTGCTAGTCAAATCTGCACCAACCTATTCAAACCTGCTCAAATCTACTTCCTATTGATCAAACATGTTCAAACCTGCTCACACATGCTCAAATCTGTTATCTCCTCATCTAATATGCTCATACCGAACAGACTTTTGACATTAGCTAATACATTAGATAGTTGGACTTTTTGTTGGAGATAGAGCACTATGCAACTATAGAAATAATAAAAGACCTTAAAAATATCAGGAGCGCACACATGATGAGACTATTGAAAATTAACGGTATGCAAAATAAATCGAACCAAAAATTAAATTGAAACTGAAAAATGGAAAAAATCAAATCGAAAATCAATTAACTGAACAAATTTTTTTAAAAATCAGTTCGATCAACCGAAATGAAAAAAATCGATTTTCGGTTCGAATGCGGTTTGACTAGGTCCAAAAATCAATTAACCGGCGGTTAACCGAGCTGAGATTAATTTTTCCCAAAAAAATCAACATAAACTAACTTTTCTTACCAAAAAAAAGTACATTGTTGTGCCTTGATGCCATGCAATTTTCAATAAGAGTGTGCAAAACTCATTAGCCGGTTTTTTAATTTGAGAAAATTCCAAACCGTTATCGAATTGAAAATTTCGATTAATCGATTTTCAGTTAACCAAAAATTTTGGTTTATCTCAAGTCCAAACCATAACCGAACCGAAAAAGTCGGTTAACCGATTTTTCAGATGGGTTAACCGTTCACCAATAATATAAAAATGTACTTCTTTTTACTTTTTTTTCATTTTTATGTTGATTTTTTTTGGAAAAATTGAACTTCGGTTACCATTCACAAATAATTAAAAGTTTATTTTCTTACCTAAAATTTTCATTTATTATGTTTAATTTTTTTGGAAAAATTAATTTCGGCTCGGTTAACCGCCAATTAATTGATTTTTCGAACTGGCCAAACCGCAACGTAACCGAAAATCATTTTTTTTTGTTTTGGTTAATTGACCAGATTTTTCAGAAAATTTGTTCGATTAACTGGTTTTCAATTCGATTTTTTTTATTTCCCGGTTTAATTTTCGGTTTCAATTTATTTTGCACACCCTTAATTTTCAATAGTCTCATCATGTGTGTTCTTCAAATATTTGCACTAATTACAATCAATCATGACTCGTCATCATTAATCAACACTCATCAGTAATTATCAGTAATAAGTTACTTATGATAAGTAAAAAGGAACATATATTAAATAATAAATGAGATACTAAGTACGTCATTCACCTATCATTCATAAGTATAATTTAGAGAGAACTCTTTAAAAAATTATATAAATAACTTTTCTTACCAAAAAAAGTACATCAATTGCCTTCTATTGGTGACATAAAATTTTCAATGTGTGCAAAACCGATTTGTCGATTTTTCAATTTAATAAAATTTTGAACCGTTATTGAATTAAAAATTTCAATTAATCGATTTTCGGTTAACCAAAATTTTCAGTTCGGAATCGGTTAACCAAAATTTTCAGTTCATCTAGAGGCCGAATCGAAAAAGTCGGTTAACTGATTTTCTAGATAGGTTAACCGATTTTCAGTTTGATTACCGGCCGTTCACCAATAATATAAAAAGTGTACTTCTTTCTACCTATTTTTTTTTCATTTTTATGTTGATTTTTTGTTGCTTACAGGTATTTGCTTGCTATGTTAGTATATTTGTGATTAATATGTTTTAACATTCAAATGTTAAGAATAATATATTTTCTTGCTTATAGGTTGTCATGAATTTGCTTACTCTGTTAGTGTAGATGAGATTCATATATTTTAAGATTACTGCAAATTGCTTATAAATATAATCTATTGCTTGCAAGTTGTTATATACTTTCGTACTGTGTTTATATATTTGTGATTCATACATTTTAAGATTAATGCAAATTACTTATACCAAATATTATTTATTTCTTACTGGTTGTGATAAAATTGCTTACTGTGTTAGTATATTTGTGATTCATACGTTCTGAGGTTAATACCCAACTGCTTATACCAAATGTAATATATTGCATATAGGCTGTGATACAATTGCTTAGGATGGATGAGAACATACAGTTGGTGTCATATCCTTATCCTGAAAGTCAAAAGGCGGAAGAGCAATTAACAGATGCTTTCAACAAGTCTGCAACATCTTGTGATCCAAACAATCAGCCCGTACTTTGATTTTTGTCGATTTCCTTTTCATTTCTGATTTCAAAAATTATACACCCCAGCTAGCTCAGTATAAAACATTGTGAAATTATAATTATTACACTCACTGAACCAGCCCTACAGCAAATGTCACATAGCCATTCTAATGACGAAAACTTTGCAAAAATCTAAAGATAAAAGGCAAGGGAAGGGAAAGGGCATAAAGCATTTAAAAGACTGGGAGCAATTGGGATTGGGGAATGCAGCTTGCATCTGATTTCTTGGGAAATCTTTCCTCCGAACCAAAACTGCAGATCATCTCACTTTGGACGTCTACGATAGGGATAGAGTATGTCATCAACACTCTCTTTGATGTAATTTCCCACTTTACGCATATTCCTAGCAACTCCTGATGCAACGAGCCCTGCATTTCTTGTAAATCTGGCATGCATTATTGCAAAAATATTAGTGTCTAAACGAAGCTTTTTGTCGGATGAATTGTGGATTCTGTCTATATTGCTCAAATCTTCATTGCATATCAAAGCAACTATGACAGACCCTTGCATGCTCAGATACAATATGATACTATGCCACAAGAAATCACACTAGAACCATTGAATATTCTTAAAAATAGCCCTGCCCCTATTCTTGGGCTACTTAGGTGCACTTGTTGAATGAGACAATACTCCTAAGTATGTCGTAGCACCATGAAGTGGAATAAAAGTAGAAAATTCAATCAGTAGGCTGAAACTTGCCTCGTAAGGAACTCGTCTCCGACAGGATGACTTGGTTTCTGGGGTCGATGCTGTGGAAGTGGAAGTCCACGCTCATCTGAGAGGATATTGTAACACATAATGCAAGTCAGGCAAAAGTTCAAGCATGAATAATGCACTGCACTCAACAAAAGATACAGTTAAGAGTCAAACACACAATGTTCCTATCTTCTCTAACAAGCCAAAGGCTAGAATTTCATTCCCATATCGTTAATACAATGCATGTAGAATAGCCAGTAACATAGCACACAGAAACCAAGTTCATGTTCTAAGCTATGTAGAACCTGAGCTGACCTAATCACCCCCAGCAATTGCCACATTTTCATTCTCACGGTTGATAGATGACAATATGAAGGAACCTCAATCACCAAAGATGATAATATAGCGCACACCTCAAGAAATTAGGCAATGTATTTCCACATTTCTGTCACGTCATGAGGATACCTGTAGCGAACGATAATCCTGAAGGTTTATACACGGAGAGAATTCAAGACACATCAAATTCCAGTTTCCAGTTTTCCTCATTTTTATTTACTCTGTAACTACCTCACATAAATGTAAAATTGTGACCAATTTGAACCTATTAGTTATACAAACATAGGAGTTCAACAAGAAGAACTAAGAAAACTAAGCTGATTTCAGTCCACCTCTCTATAGGAATCAATCTCTTTGCTAGTAGCAATGCTTACAGGGGCAAGGCTACCCACATATTGACCTCCCTATACCCTGCTTAAGCAAGACCCATAGTGGGTGTTAATGTGTTATCGTTGAAGTTGATTTCAGTGCACTTAAGCAAAGAAATATGGGATCACAAATGGCTCTAGAAACTAACAAGATTGGAAAAGTTTTCAAATTGATTAAATTTATAAGGCTCAGGTATTTAAAGACTATTGACTATAATGCTCTGAAATGTTCCAGCCTAGAATTATACTAATCTCCCCACTGCTAGTGAACCTGTTTCCACCCCTTTAAGCAGGCTTGCCTTCTAGCAGATGCACCCTCTTAAACTCCCAGGGCGGTCCCATATACCCAAATTTCGACAACAAGAAGCAGAGAAGTGTGACAACAAAAAGACAATCAGTTCCTGCTCTTGATCTTCCGTAAGCTTTGGAAGGGTATCCAAAAGAACATGTTCCTCGGCCACAGTCAGACACCAACATACTAAAAATTGGAGCCTTTTATCATGCCATCATAAAAAGTTCTTACCAACGTGAAATGCATGATTTCACATCCATCACTGGCTAAATCATCAAGTGAGACAAATCATATTATTCCGGCCAAACAAAAAGAAAGAATAAAAAGATGCTCATGCATTTTCTGTCATTAGTACGTAACAACCTTCACCCACAAAAAATATGAATCCCAACTGAGCATGTTCAGTGAGCTGTAGACATAGGCAACCTTACCACTTACAAGAAGAAAGGTTGAATCCAAGAATATAAAGAAAAGAGTTACAGAATCAGTTTATTTTTTGGCCAATCAAAACCTCCGTAGTCAATACAAAACTTATTTTTAAATTGTTCCTGGAATATTTGTGACCAATACTCATCAAGTGGGATCCTGTTGCTAGCATGGTCTAGGGCATCAAAATACACAAGGTAAGCCGTAATAAGCCCAGATTTGCCAGAGCTTGTCCTCAGAGCCATAACAATGCAGCAAAAGGGGTATGGGATGGGAAGGAAAAGAAATAAACAAGAAGGAATGCGAAGGAATGGTAATTTTCTTGAAGGACTGGGAAGGAATGGGAAGAGTTGAGAAATTCTTTTTTGCGAGAGAGTGAAATGGATGGGTTTTCATGGGAAGGAATGGGATGGAATAGGAAAGAATGGGATGGAATAAGAAGGAATGAGATTTTCCATGACGGAGTGGAAAGGAATGGGAAAGAATGGGACGGCAACCCTTAATTTACCCGCGACAAGAACATGCCTCGGAATGGAGCAGGAAAATTGAACTAAAGTCCTCAGATAAGCAACTATCTGGCACACAGTGGTCTTCTTAACAAACCTAAAGAACTACTGCCAAACATCCTAGCACATAGGCCGCCTGCAGAGCAGCTGCAGGAACTAGAAAATGCTTTGTCAAATATATCAGAGAATTTCCATTCAATGGCAAGTAGCTCACAGGAAAAATTCATATCAACAACAACAACTCCCAGTGTGGGTCCCGCTCTGTCATAAATGACAAATTAAATAACAACAGCTCTGTCATGCACCAAAGCATGCCAAACTATCTACAACCGAACAAAAATGAATAAACTGACAACGTGCTGGATGGGAAACACAGAGAGTGGGAGGGAGCATATATTTCTATGAGCAGATTAACTTCACATTCCAGTTCTACAAAAATAAAGCAGCTGGACGTAATTATCTTACCCTCTTTGTTATGAACACGGGGAGCATGAGCAGGAGCGTGATTATCTACAGGTCGTTTATCCACCACAAGCTGCCAGAATAAAAAAGCCTAATGAGACGCTGAGAAGGATGAAGGCCAAAAGATTCAGACATGAGCTAAAGCCAATACTAGACGCCATTACTCCAATTTAATCATTTACCACAACGAGCAGATTGTTTCCGACTCTTGTGCTAAGACACACAGCTTACATAATAGATTATAAACAACACACATAAACAGACCAATCCTTCTATGAACATTTTGTTCATGCAACGCTTTAGCAGGACCCAACTGGGACTGTTGTTTATATCATTCATGGCTCTCATCGCAATACTAAACGAATAATCAAGCCACAAGACAACAAGCAAAGGGAACAACAAAAAGCATCCAGACCTCGAGACCAACACAGACGGGTAACTCTGCTCGGGGCTTCTGATCACCAGTTGGAGGAGCAATTTTGTTATCCAAATATACCGAGTAACCAACGCAAGCATACTTGAAATCAGTAAGACTCCGGCCTTCTTTAGAAGCTTCAACTTCAGATTCACTAACAATGTAGTTAGGCACTGATCACAAAAATGACAAATTGTCAAACAAAATCAAACCAGATTCCTTCAAAACAGACCATAATCAGATGTCTACGGCACCACAAAAATCCATCCCACAAAGACAAACAAGATCAAAAAGGGTGTTAGGGCTTCCTAGCCCCATGCTGTGACGCAATACACATCAGGAAAATAACTAAGGTTCAGAACCCACATATTCAAAAATTACATTCTACAAATAAAACCATTGTAATTCATTTGGGTCATTCTTAAACTTGGCAACAGAAACAATCCGATGCAATTTCAATCAAATGAAAACATGCAACGAAACCCCCTTGCCCCGAAAAATAGAAAAACATCCCCAAATTAGAAGAACAAACATCAAAACGAAACTCCCTTTACGAGATAACGAAGAGCCCTAATTACGAATTGAAAATGGGCCAAAACTACTTCACGATGAAGATCGAACAAAAACGAGAAATCAGAGAGCGTGGACCCTAAAAATCTAGTCTTTTTTTGTTTAATTTCATGGGTAAAGAAATGGAACCTTGTTGAAGGGAACGAGTGAAGCCAACACAACGAGGGTTGCGGCCTTTGGATTTGAGGAGGGAAGAATAGTAAAGAGTGCCTTTGCAGGATTTGCCCTTCCTTATTGCTGTGTTTGTTGCCGTTGGCGATGCTCCTTCCTCCTTATTAGACTGCTGCAACTCTCCTACCGTCTCTCCCCCTCCATCTCTCTCTCTCTGCCCCTCCATCTCTCTCTCTCTCTCTCTCTCTAATTCTCTCTATCTGTGTTTGAGAATCGGTAGGACCTCTCTTCGAGGGAAGGAGGAGAACTCCGATCACCTTTGAAGTTGAAAAATGTTATTCTTGGTTTCCCTTCCCACAGTAATTATCCTGCAGAATAATGACACGGAAAATTTCAGCCGTCACACGAAACGACGTCGTATCTGCCGTTGAATTTTTCTCCTCTCCCTCCACACTCCTTTTTCTTTTTTGGGGTGGTAATTTAACTTAAGTATCTTCAATTTTTATTAATTTATTTTTGCATTTCTAATTTGATGGGAAGAAAATTTTTGCAATCATACAATTTTTCGAATATACATCATTAGACATATTTATAAAGTACGTCTTTAATACTAATTGTAATGGTTACCTGTACTGTATGCATCATATATACCTATAATGCAAATGTATAACTCATGAAAAGATGAATCATTAATTGAACGTTTGTTAATATTTACCAAACTTCTTCTTCCTTTTTTTTTTTTTTGGTTGTGCAAAAAAGGGCTAAGAACCCCTAAAACACAAACTAGGAAGCTAAGCATTAGAAATTGGAACCATCAAGGAGGAGAACAGTCTGTGCAATCCTCAGAAATGATCACATAAAAAATCTATTTGCAATGGGCGATCTTCTCAATTTCTATAAGGGAAGTGTTTCTTTCATGAGACGAAGAGACATAAGTATTATTCCAAAAATTAAGTTTCAAAGATTTTGTCCAACAATTCAAAAAATACGTCGACTCCATGTGAGAGCATATGCTATTGTATAATCTTTGAGAAAATTTCTGTCCGGAGCTTATGCCTAATCTGCATAAGCAAAAGGTTCGTACTTTTAGTTCAACAAAAGGACATTGTCCTGCCGTTTTGGCTACCAGCCTACCACCGACTGCATATTTCTTTGACTCTTTACAGTCGGCCATCTGCCATGGATGAAACCTAGTGCAAAAAATTACAAGTTAAACTGTTTTCTGTAAAATCGCCACAAATTTACATGGTTTTTTGGATCAATTTCATGATAACAGGACACAAACATAATGATGCAAACAAGTCGTAGCAATATCCATGACAATCGAGCAAATAACTGACCACGATGATGTGATGTATATTTCTGAGCTCTGTCAATGGCAATCATGTTTTAGTGCACATGCTTGTCTTCTTACAATTGCATTCTTTGTATCAGTGAAGATGCTGAACTCGTTCTACAATGGCATTCCCCTGTCATCAAAGATGCTGAACTCTTCTTGGTTTATACAATGGCATTCTTCTGTTAGGAGACCAATAGTTACTATTTACTAAACTATACACAGAAATGGAGGATGCCAAATCTTGGCACTGCAGATATGGACTGACGATTCCAAGATTGAAGACCGGAACCATCAAACTTCCTAATCAGTAGCAGAAACAACGCCAATGTTAAGAGCATGATCCTCATCTTGAGGTAAGCGAGCCTCTGAAAACTGGGAAATAGGTATCCAGATCGAGCTGATCTAAAATCTGTTGGGTGGCCCATAGATAGGAAGAGTGGCCTTCAACCATATCAGTCGCATCAACCTGCAACGACGGAAGTGCCATAGTTTATTGCTCAGAAATACCACAGATAAGCAGGTGACTGGCTTATAGCCTTATAGCAGCCCCAGCAAAGACCAAAAGACTTACATTTTCAATCCCGGGCACATCAACCGCTTGGGTTCCAGCTAAACCCTTGGTGAGAAGGCTGTTCCAAAGAAAAATAACACCTTCACTACAGAGACTGGTAAACACTGCTAACTATTCATGAAGGCAATAGTGGATAAAGCATGCTATCAGTCGATCCTCGACAACACAGTTGGCAGGCAGGCCTTTACTTTTGGGGGGGGGGGTGGCACGGGGACACGTTAAAAGCTAAGCAAGGTGTTGCATTCTGCTGAGCAACCCCGCAATTCAACAGTAGGGGAATGCCACATACATTTGACCAGCCAACACAGATTTGGAGCAATTCCAGGGTGCCAGCTTGGTTTGATTTGATAATCAAACTCAAGATTACCACCCCCGTTAAGAACTCTCTGCACATGGACAATGATGATCAGGGTGTTAAATTCTGCTAAGTGACCCTGTAATCCAATAGTAGGGCAAGTGCTACACACATTTGACCTGCCAACACACACATTTGGACGATTCCAGGGTACTAGTTTGGTTTGAGATGATATTCAAATTCAAGAGTACCAATCCTGTTAACAACTCTCTCAGACCCACAGACAATTATGCCTGATCATAGACTGCTTAAAGCTGACCAGAATATTTCCATCCAAGTGTTCTATAATGTGGCACCCTTTGAAGCAACGGAAGGGGAATTATGAGAAACATACAGTGGATAGGGAAACATATTTCCCATCTCTTTGAAAGGTGACAATCACTAATAACATGTCATTATGTGAATGAGCTGACATAACATACTGTCCTGGAAGTCTGGAACTAAACTGTGACGTATGCATTTGAAAAGCATCCTTGATGCTTTGTAGCACAGGCTCACAAAGATTTCTCAGTTCAAGGTTTCAAGGAATCTGACTGAGTCTCTTGTGAATGCATGGGCAGAAATGCACCAATTGTGTATCACTATCCAAGAAGCCAAGAAATGGTACTAGCTATCCTGAAATGGAATCAAAAAGCCATGAAATGCCCACCTCGCTCGGAAGGCAACACCAAGTACCCAATCATTCTGGGAAAAAACGTTCACAAATCTCCCAGCAACAACCTGTGTAAAAGTGGGAGAACAATGCAGGGCTGAGAAGTTAGAAAGAGGATTTCCAATAAATACAAAGAAAGCAAACACAGCAAAAACTCTATGGGATATAAGCACGAAATGTAACATAGCAATTACCTTTCGGGCAGCTTCCCAGTTTTCCGCTTTGATTGGAACAGGTGCACCAAGAAGAACAACTCTTTCAATAAGGTTAGCTGCCATATTAAGAACATCAACATAATCCTTCAGCTGATATTTCACTAATCCTTCCCCATCATTTTTTTCCCTCTTACTTGGTTCAGTAGAGGCATTGGCCAAAAGGGGGAGGGGAGGGTCACCTTTATATTCAGTACTAGCTAGATGTTGGAGGCACTTGAAGATAACTCTGGCTCCTAATGAGTAACCTACAAGCGTAACAGGCCTGAAAAAGTAGTAACATGATGGATTACCGAAGCTACATAACCTGAATTGTGAATATTATCAAGACAAAGAACGAACGGATTAATGATATTTTATATACCGGTTCCCTTGTAACCCTTTCAATAGGACTTCAGCAAGCAGTTTTCCAGCTTTATCAGATCTGAAATGCCATAAAATTGGGACAGCTATAAGATTTTTAGAAAATATACATACAGACGATAGTGTAGTCAAATCAAGAGGCAAAGCTATGCTTCATCAATAGAAGGCATTCTATTCATACAGTCTATCAAGGAAGATGGGGTGTTTCCCTAATCAAACAGGGATTTAAGTTTTGACAATGCATTTTCAAATTCACCAACTATTACTGCATATTGACAGTTTGACACAGACCAAAGTCAAAAGTCAAAAGTCAAAAGTCAAAAATAAGGATTCAAAATCTTGAAATCAACAGGGCGACAATGACCTGCTAATCTTGGCACCAAGAGCATGCATTGAGTCAGTACTGGCAGCAACATTCTGGAAAATATTAGATACACTGTGTCTTTAGAATTATAAGCAAAGGACTTTTGTATATGTGATAAAATATCTACAAGTACACCCAGTAGAAAAATTAAAAGACAGATGAAAGGAAACTTTTAGGTCTGTTAAATTCAGACAATTGTCCAATTGGGGTAAATAGTTGGTTTTGGACATCTACCACTTCATTTGTC
>NCQV01088603.1:17196-27943 GCA_002740545.1 Lophocereus schottii | reverse complement strand
CACTTCAAAGTCAAAAATAGAAAAAGGGTGAAAAGTAGGGCCTATTTGGCCTAGCAGCTGAAAATCATCTGGGACAACATGATAAAAGTAAGCAAAAGTAAATTTCTCCGTACTCACCTTGACAAAATTGCCTTATGCATGACATGATTCACAGGAGATATGAGACTAAATCAAACTTCCATGCACAATATATGATGCGTCTCGGCAAAGATGAATAATAAGAATGATCCAAGGAAATGGAGGAGACATATAGTTTAATATGGAACAGTTGCGCATATGGATAACAAATCTTGTAGTTTCGAGTTCGATTTCAACAACTAATAAAAATGTTTACTTAAGTAAAGGTACACACCCGTGTTATTGAACTCTATAGTTTAGTTCAAGTACCCACATTGGACATTCAACACTCAATTATGACTTTGGACACTTTACACATGCATTAACACCAAAGATAACAAGTTTTTAAAAACTGCAAGGTTCATTACTTTGGACACATATGCATGCTCGAAACGTCCACTATGGCCAATGTTCATTGGTACATTATACTACAACTAGGCAAAAATTCATCCAAGCATAGAAAAAAGTCACTTTTTACAAGTGTAGATTGTAGTAGAAGCTCACTACCAAAGAGCTCTTTGCAGAGCCCAAGGAGGCTTTTGAACTGATTAACTAAAGAGGTTGGTTAAATGGTCTTGTCTAAGGATACATAAGGATGATTACAAGGGATGGAATCATGAAGACTAATTTTAGGGAGAAGTATAAGAATAATAGTTAAGATACTTCATTAGAATTATAAGTTATTATCGTTTCCTGTTTCTATTAGGGTTAGCATTATGGTGTGCAAGTCCTATTAGGAAAATTCTAATGTCCTATTTCCATTAGGAGTCATATTAGTTCATATGAGGAAGGTTACATACAGATAAACAAAGGGCTTATCAACCATTGTTGATCATTTATTATTAAATATTAATTATTGAATGAATATTGATTTAAACATAAAGATGTCAATCCCTTTCTTCCCTCTTTCTCTCTAAATTTCTCCCTTCTTCCTTTTTTCTATACCTTATCTCCATTGACTTATATCAGTGCAAGTTCTCAATTCTAAGCTGGCCCACATGTCAACTTTCACTACCACCCAAACTAAGGGTTTAAAGCTATAGAAAAAAGAAATTATTGTTTCAAGCTGTTGGACCTACAATCTGGCTTACACCACCAACCACCCTCAACCCCCAAACATATCATCAACATCATCACTACTGCCAAACCTCG
Source organism: Lophocereus schottii (assembly GCA_002740545.1). Taxonomy (NCBI): domain Eukaryota; kingdom Viridiplantae; phylum Streptophyta; class Magnoliopsida; order Caryophyllales; family Cactaceae; genus Lophocereus; species Lophocereus schottii. The sequence goes on along the minus strand of NCQV01088603.1, from coordinate 26,674 downwards.
CCTTCGCCTCCATCATGCACTATTGCTGCTCACTGGTTGTTGATGCTGCTAAGTGTTTCACAAAGAAGCTACCTGTGGTTCGTGGTTGCTGCCTCCTTTTTCTTTGAGAAGCCTAAGCCAAATCAAAGGAAATCTATGATATTTTGCTACCTCGCTTAGGCCAACTTTGGTGTTTGTTAGATCTCATCCTTCATTTTAGGACAATAGATTATTAATATGTTATCAATCATTTTCTTGGAGCTAAAAATAATTTCTTTCTTAAAAAAATAGGGCGATTAGGATAAGGAAATAATTTCCTTAGTTGATTTTTAGGAGTAGTTCATTATTTGAGTTGCTTGTATGCTTTTTGTTAGTTTTGGGGCGTCAAAAAAAAAGGAGACCTTTTTTCTGCATGTACGTTAGGAGTGCCATGGCATTAGATCAAAGAATTGATAGAATTAACGATAAAATTGATGAACTTAACAAACATTGGAAGCTTTACAAGAGGGAAATAATGATGATATTTTAGATTTGGCTAAGACATGGAATGCTAGGTGCGATAAACTTAGAGTCTCACTTCAAAAAGGAATTAAGGAAAAATTAGCAATTAATTAATGTGGTGGAGGACCAGGTTCAAGGTCTTCAAAGCACCATCCCAAGTTCCCAGAACTCTTTAGGTGGTATTCATGGAAGTGTAACCAAATTCGAATAGAAACTAGAGTATCACTTTTCTCAATATGTGCACAATGTGGCAAGTTCTAGTAACATCTAAACTAGAGGACCAAAACTTGTTGACTCAGTCCTTAATATGAAACACTCTACTTTTGGAAAGTCTAATAGGATCCATGTTCCAAGGATGATGGAACCTGAAGAATTAGATGTATTCCTAATGGTTCTAGAGATGATGAATACTACCATGACAAATTTGATTAGCCTCAACATTACTACCGTAGAGGTAAGTACCGAGATTGACATTATGGGCACCCTTCCCCCAAAAGAGACCAAGGCTATCCTAGGAACCAAATACATTACGGTCCTTATGATTAGATGAGAAAAGTCAAGGTTGATGTCCCTGACTTTGATGGTAGACATGATCTCAATGCTTTTTTGTTGATTGGTTAGATGCTTGGAGGACTACTCTAAATTTTATGGCATGAATGACATTCATAGAGTTTGTTTTACAAAAATGAAACTTGTTGGATTAGCTGAGAAATCTTGGTAGATTGTCCAAAGGGAGATGTGTTGTTAGAGAAATGAAACAAAACTCGGAAGAAAAATACTTGCCTTTACTCTATGAAGAAAAATACTTGCCTTTACTCTATAAAAAGTAAATGATGGATAATTGGTTGAACCTAAAGCAACTTAATACTAACGAATTGGATTATTATGCCCAATTCGAGAAAATGAAACTCAGATGTGCCGCTAGAGAAGAACAATGGGTAACTATGACTAGGTTCATTAATGGACTTAGAGATGATCTTAAGGGAGAGGTGAGCCTACACCATCTGGACCTTTGATAAAGGCTTACCAAAAGGCCCTAGAAATAGGTAATTGCAAAAAGTCTTCATATTCTCATAGGTGGGCTACACACACCGAGGAGTCTAAGCCCTCCAAATTAGTCACCTCTCAAACACCCTCCTACCCCTAAGGGCTTATGTGATTGTGGATGGGAACCAGTTTGAAAATATTGAGAAAATGAAGTCTTCCATTCATTACTTCTACAAAACCCTTTTTACGAAGTCTGAATCTTGGAGACCGAAACTTGATGGTTTATTGATGCCCTCTTTATCAGTCCTTGCTAGAGTTGGACTTTAGCTAGATTTCTCAGAGGAGGAAGTTCTTAAAACTCTTCATGATTGTTGTGATGATAAATTCCCCTGTCCAAATGATATCTCTATGGCTTTCATTTGTGAAAATTAGGACACTTTTAGAGGTGATGTTTTAAAAACGTTTTCTAAGGTTTCCCACACTAGGAATTGGTGGCAAGCCTTAATACCACTTTACTGTATTAATTCCTAAGAAAGCTAACAGCAAGAGTATTATAGAATATCGAATGATCATTCTAATTAGATGCATTTATAAGTTGTTTTCTAAAGTTTTGGCCTAAAGATTGAGAAGTGCAATGGGGTATCTTATCTTAATGAATGAGGATATCTTTACAAGGGGAGTCAAATTCTGGATGTAATGCTCATTGCTAATGAACTTATTAATTCTAGGGTTAAATCGGAAATTTCGAGGCTTGTGTGGAAATTGAAAAGACTTATGACCTTGTTAATTGGGATTTTGATTTAGGTTTTGAGAAAGAATGGGTTTCAGGATGAGGTGCATTGCATGGATTTGTCAGTGCATCCCTTCAGCAACATTTTCCGTACTCGATAATTGTTCTCATACAGACTTTTTGTCAACTTCTAGAGGGATTTACTAGGGTGATTTGATCTCTTCTCTTCTATTTTTGTTTGTTATGGATGTTGAATCTGAAATGATGATACTTTATATCCTTTTATTATCAATATTTGCTCAAACTAAGTAATTAATTTAAGATTTTAATATGTTTTTATTTGCTATGTAGGAAATTGAGAAATTTGAAGATTGAATAAATTTCTTGCAGAAAAATTTTAAAAAAATAAGAAGTTGAATCACCAAGGTTTTGGATCAAGTGAATTACGAAGGAAAAAATGGCCCAAACTCCGAGCCTAGTTGCACGGCACGTGAGCCAGGGCTTGCTCTCCCACCCTGCCAGTCTGACTCTGCTCTTAAGCTGACCTGGCCTAGCACGCGTTCCCCTATTATCAACCTTCCCTCTCCACAACCCAAGTTCTAGCCTTAAACCCAAACAGCACTTCCCCCGCTTCACTTACCCAGTCACGTGGAAATCACATGACATGCCTCCTCCTCCCCCTTCTAATTTTCTTTCCCTTCACTGGCTTCTTTCCCCAATTGAACCCAGAAACCCATGACCCCTTTTTTCTTGCTGCTACTTCATCTTCTTCCTTGGGTCACCATAACCCACGCCTCCATTCATCTGCCTTTTCTCCCTCCTTGTTCAATCACTTTCATCAATAAAGCTATTATCATCTAGCCGTTACCGTTGTTCCCATCATCATCACCATAAAAAAAATTCTGCGATTTCAAGGGGCTGTCTCTAATTTGAGTTTAATGGCATAAATCAAAAGCTGAAGGTTGCGTTTTTTAGATAATGATTAGAGCAAGTTCAACAGTAGAGGGACAACATAGTGTAAATTAGGTTTATTTTTCAAATTCTCTTTGTTATTTTTGTTTTTTTACTTTTAGATGTAGATTTAAATTCTCAAAATCGGTACACTTTGATTCTAGTTTTGCTTAATTCGAGATGAATTTTGCTCTTTTACGTTGAATTGGCAAGAGTTGTGCATTAGTTTCTATAATAGCCTGACACTAACCCATATTTATTTATTTAAATCATATTTATTTACTTAATTAGTCATGTTTATTTATTTAACTCATGTTTACTTATTTTATCATTTAAGGTTATTTATTTAATCAAACCATGTCTAATGATTCAATTGCACCCCAATTTGTTTATTCAAAAAATTCCATTATGTTATCTAAATTTTCCGCATTCAATTATCGTATTTACTTATCCTAGTTAGGAGATATTTCATTTTGGAACTCACATTGCAATTTAAGTTTTATTTATCAATTAAATCAGTTGAATCGATAGTAGGCCTCGGTAAGCATGATTTAGCGACTAACTATTCTCCTTAACATCGGGAAAATTTAATTTCGAGCTTTACAAAATCACAATCTTCACCTATTTTCGGGTCCAAAATCAAGCCCAAACCCATGATTTAGGCCCAATCCTACAAGGCCCAAGTTACTTGTGTTTATTTATCACTAATTATTATGATTTATGCCTGAATATTCTTAGCAAAAGGTACTTTATGGCAAGGAAAATTTCAGCCACATCTTAGCCAAGACCTTAGGACCATTATTTATCAATCACTCATTTAAAAAAAATAGCATGCAAACCTCGTCCTTCCTCACTCTCTCTCCACGGCAGGGGCTGTGAAAGCAGGCACCAGCCCCTGCCCAGCTTCCTGCCACCACCACCGCCCTTCTGCTGGCCCCAGAAACCACCCCAGCCACCAGCAACCACCTGGGAATCCTCTACAGTCATGGCAGCCTGTCCCCTGCTCAAGCACAGCACTAACTCCTTCATTCAAGCATCCAATTGAGGTAACCCTAACCTCATCCAATGGAATGTTTTGAGTTTTATTGATTGTTTAAGTTATGGCTTATGTTTATAGGAACTAAGTGATGGTTATTATGTAATTTTTATTGATTTTAATGATGTTTAAAGTTATGGGTGATGAATTGGAAGTCTGGTCAAATGAGTTGAATCATGGAAGTTGAATCCAAACTTAGTTGTTTCATTGTTGTGATTTTGATATGGGTTATGTATATGGGGCCTTAAATGATCTTTTTATATGTGATTGTGGTGTTTTGGATGCTTAATTGAGATGGCCATAACCTAGGACTTTATGTTCATACATGGATTATGGATATTTTTTGGATTTTTGCTACAGTCATCCACTGTCTGAATTATTAGGAATAATTGGCTTGTCTAAAATTTGGGCGATTTTTACTATAGGTGCTAGATGATATTGGGCATTTCTAGCAAAATGTCATGAATTCTGGCAAAATATGTTTTTGACTTAATAAATATGTTGTGACTTAGTAAGACTTATGCATAATAGGGAACAATAACCTAGGCCTCAATACTATTCATACAACTGTTCATGCAATTGTAAGTATGAATTTTGGTTGAGTATTTTGAGTTTAGTACTTATTAGAAGCATTTTGAGTAATTGTGTAAAGAGCAATAATAAAGATTGAGTGAGATTGATCATGCACTCATTCTGAGTATTTTGGGCCGAGTAAGGTCATCTAAGGGGGAAAACAAATGTTTATGGGGTTTAATGGGGCATTTAGCTCGATTATAGAGAGAAAAGAAGACAAGTATATATTATGGGAGTATATTTATGAGTTATGGTTTTCAATGACTCATTTGGGGTGGAAAATTTTATTTAATGGGCTTATGAATGAAATATGAGAAGTGCAGAGAGTAATGATTCAGAAATCATGTTTATTAGATCAAGTAAGTGTCATTTATGCTATCTTGAACCAAGTTGTACTTCAATGGGCCTTTCAACCCATATTAGTTACCTATTTCAAAAAGAACCCAATTACAAAAAAAAAAAAAAAAAAAAAAAAAAAAAAATCAATCTTCCATTGACAACCATTATGACCTTCTCTAGTTTTGGTCTCATTGTGGCTTATTCTATTTTTACTTACTTTATATCAAATTTAATGACTTTCATTTATTCAGTTTTAAAGTTATATCGAATTACTTAAGTTACATATATCATTTAAGTATTTCCTAACTATTACAGTTGCATTAATTACTCCGTTTCTATCAAAGTTATTTAAGTATATGAGTGAATATCATTTACTTACCATACATACCTACAATTGTATGAACAGTGTTGTGGCCTAGGTTATCGTTCCCTATTATGTATAAGTCTTATCAAGTCACAATATATTTGTCAAGTCAAAAATATATTTTGCAAGTCAAATTACGTTCTAAAGATCCCAGGTACATTCACTGTCTGTATCTTTATAAACCAGCACGTATTTATTTAAATTATAATATTTTGGTAAATACATCAATGAATTAGTTTAATTAGTGTTTTACCACATAATTAGTGACCCCACCAGTTATCAGTTACAGGGCATTGCCCTTTAGTTACCCGCGCGACTTTAGGTCAAGTCTCCGATCGGCTTGGTAGGTGTACACCTATCTTCTGATCGCAACAGTTACAAGGGGCTTACTACCAGGTAACAATCAGCAATGCAGTTTTAGATTTATCTCAATCATTGTTTTAACTTAGAATAAATTGCAAAGTGGGCCCAACCAATGTTCCAAGGTTATTTTACAATACAATAATGTATGTAATGAGGTTTGGCTCACTATTCAAAATGTTTGCATGTTTTGTTTTTGCCACGCACATGAGTTGCTTTATTCTGCCAAGCCAATTGAAGAAATCGAGGGTCCAAGGATATCTAGATGGGTTCACAGTGGTGGCTGTTCATATTATATGGAGACCATTGGATAAGCACTTCAATAGATAGTGATGTAAGTTTGTAGTGATGTAAACTTTAACTTACTTAGTCGTTACTTGTATATGATTAGCTGAAGTTTGAAGGTGTATATAAGGACCCAAGTTGTATCCAGTCATGGTGTATAGAGCCTTGTCCTTCAGGACCGCGGTAACACCCTGTTCATTGGATTTCTTAGTTGTAATAGAGATTATGGACATGCACAGTGATACAGGTATAGTGGGGGCGTTACAGTTTCGATTGCCCTGTTCTTCCCTTGAATCGAATCCCAGTTCTTTTGTTTAAATCAATTCCATAGTTGAAGGCAGCTTGTGTAGGTAAACTCTTTCTTTTCACTGGTGCCTTTTTTAACCATAATGATTGATTGCTAAATTTTTGAAGTTTAGAGCTCAAATTTCTATACCCTCTATTTTGATTAAATCTAGTTACAGTGAAGCCTAATTATGGATTTAGTTTCTTATTCTGTTCTGGGCAAACGCAAATGTTCCAGTTTTGCTTTGTTGCTTTGCCTATGCTTTGCCTATAACAGTGTAATACATGCTAACATTATTTGATCACCTAAACATTTGATTAGATAATTAGGATTATTTTAGTTGTCAACAATGTTGGTCTACCAATTTTAGTTATCTAATTTCAAAACTCATCCCTGTGGACAAACCCTCATGTGCTTCGATGACAGCCACACAGTTGCGGTAAAACCTTACCGTTATAAAAATCACAATAAGTTTTTGGCGTCGTTGCCGGGCATTGCATTTATGAAATTAAGTTGTGTGTTAAATTGAGTCCTAGTTGAGTCAAGTGAGTCGTTTTGTTTCACTTCGATCTTTTTTATTTTGATTTTAATGAGTGTTTATTAATTTAGTTTAGTTTAGATTAGATTTCTTGTGTTCTTATTTGCTTCAGTGTTTATATTTGATTTTATTTTGGTCAATTTTATTTTGTTTTTTAGTAAGTGGTTTTATGCTGAAAAAATCAGAATCAATAGTGTTCTGAATAGAGCAGGGTTAGAACAGAACTAGAAAAAAGGTTCAGCATTATGCAGGTTTTTCTGGACTTTCATTTTCTGTTTTGAATTTTTTGGGCCAGTCAGGTGTTAATTTTACTGTTCTAATATCTTTAATAGATTCTTAAGTATTTTAGAGTCTAAGTGAAATTTGGTGGAGTTTTTAGTCATTTTTGAAATTTTCAGCAATTTTCTGAAATAATTTTCTGTTCTAATTTTTCTGCACTGTTCTGGGATAGGAAAAAATTGGAAAGAAAATATATTCGTGTTCTCTATTATTGTGATAAATTTTCTATATGTTGTTTCAGATGTTGGAGTTTGATTTTCTATTTAACTTTTTTTAACTTTTGTTTTTTGGCTTTTGTTTTATTTTCTATTTTTATGTGTTAAAAAAATTTAAAAAAGAAAATGACGCTCGTGCTTCGTGTTTATGCTTATTTTCAATTTTTTGTGTTAGGCTACTTCGTGTTGTTCAAGTGTTTTTGGTCTTTCTTTGCTTTTGGTGATATTGTTTTATTTTTTAGTTTGTTTTGTTTTATTAACTTAATTATTTAAGTGTTTTGTTTTTGTTCTAGTCATTAGCTTATAATTAGTGTCTTAGAGTCAATTTTGTTCCTTTAAAAAAACCTTTAAAAATTGAAATAAAATTGAAAATCCTAAAAAAGTTGGAAAATTCTTAAAATTAAAAAAAAAAAGAGTTTCAAGAATGCCAGTTTTTAATATCGCAATTAAGGATTAGCCTTTATGGAGTTATCTATCGAGATTTAATAATTATCGTACTCAACTAAATGAAAATTTTAAAAAAGGGATATATGTGAGGTCATTGTTGTGGATTTCAATGTTGAATCTAGAGGTTATGCTCAATCTATGTATCCTAGAGGTTTGCTAGGATTATTATCTAGAAACCAAGATGAGATTTGAGATTTCTTTAAAAAATTACCTTGTAACACTTATGGGTATTAAGAAGCTAAAGAGACTTTCAAATACCCAACTCATGCTGAGTATCTTTTTCATGTTAATTCTTACCATAGGGATCACTTTAGGAACTCATATGACCAATCTAACTCATATGTGCATCCTATTTTGTGTGATTATTGTGAATCTTTTGATCATGATGCTTAATTCTCCTTATCATGATTATGCGGATACTACATGTGCAAGTCTTGGGAAGGCAATAAATGAAATGACTGATAAAATGTTAGAGACTATAAAGGAGAAAATTGTTGAATATTCTTAATGATTTAGTCATAGGAGGGAGAATTGTAATATTAGGATTTTGATAGTCTTCAAAACTATACTGCCCTCTTTCAAGGGTCAAAGGCTAGTTCAATTGGTCTAACCACCTTTTTTCATGGGGTTAGCTCAATTAAACTACAGGGTGGGCACCCTAGATATAGGTAGCATTTGGACTATTTCATGTCTAAACGCTAGCTATTTTCTCTAGCCACACTAGACAATCAACCTCACCTTTCAGGACAAGTCAATGGCCCTAAAACATGGATGAAAGCTTTTTCAAGCATTTCATCGAGCACTTGGTGGGCATGAGAGAAAATTCTAAATGCAAGTATAAACAAGGTAGGTTAAGGCTCAAGCAAGATCAACCAGCCATTCTAAGGGCTAATCACAACCAAAGATCACAACTTCAATCACAACTAAACAACAAAAAGAAAATCAAAGTAAGGAGTTAATAAAGTAGCAAACAAAGCAAGAAGCATGAAATTAAAAAGATAGATAGAAGAGAAACTTAGTCTTGAATCCTTAAATGAACTTCAAATCTACAAGCTTGGATCCAAATCCACCAAAATAATCACTAATCTACCAAGTTTATTACCCCCAAATGGGGTTTTAGTAGTTAACCCTCAACTAAACCTAGCTCTAAAAGCCTCCCTAAAAGCCCCCGTCATTCTTTCTCGAAACTCTCTTAAAATAGCAGTTGAAGCGACAAAGGAGGCATGACGATTGTGGTGGAAACGGTTAGCCACTGGAGGCTAGGAAGATTTTGTGGGGTGGCGACGGGTAGTCGCTAACATGACAGTGGTCATTACCACTTGCTAGAAAGTGGGTTTCATCATAGGGGCCCACAATGGCTATCGCCATCACGACAAGCACTCATCATGGTCCTTCTTTCTTAGGTACTTCATTTCCTTGCTCCTCCTTGGCCCCTTGCTTGCATTATCTCATCTCCAAAAGATAGTGACATTCTCTCAGTTAGCATCATTTTGAACTCCATTTCTGTCAACTATTGGATCAACGTTGTTTCCTACAAAATAATCAAAAATTAAAAAAAACTCAGAATTACAACTTTTTATGAGCAAAAGTTAGGAAAATGAGGATATC
>NCQV01088602.1:2772-14367 GCA_002740545.1 Lophocereus schottii | reverse complement strand
CTTTTTCTCCACTCAATGTACTCACGAAAACAGGAGGCCCTAAATCCCATATGATACTTTACAAATTATTAAAATTATGAAGGGGGTGGGTTGAAGTTAGTTGAAGTGGATTGAAGTAGGTTGAGGTAGGTTGAAGTTGGTATTTTTTTCAAGTGGGTTGAAATAGGTTAAAGTAGGTTGAAGTAGGTTGAAGTGGGTTGAAGTTGGTAAATGTGAATTGAACCACGAAAAGAACAGGCTCTTAGTATTATCATTGCAAAAGATAGAGAGATATACAGGTCGATTGCTAATTGAAAGACCAGAAAATGAATTTTGCAGCAAAAAGTGAAAAAGAACATAAGCTTTTTTATGGAATGTGTAGACACTGACGATAAGCCAAGTGATTCATGGTTCATAGACAACAATTGTTTGATTCACATGACAACTACTAAATCATTGTTCAAGAAGTTGGATGAAGCACAAAAGATAAAGATGCATCTTGCCGACAAAAGGGAGATCTTGGCGACAAAAGGGAGATGCAGGTTGAGGGCAAAGGCACGACCGAAGTAAGCACTTGGTAAAGTAAAGAGCTGCACGACAAGCGAGTTGTTCATGAGCTAGGCTTGCAACTTGCTAAGTGTTGGATCGCTAATAGCTCATGGATATTCCGTTTTGTTTGATGACAATGCAGGTGTTATTACAAACAAGGAATCAGGCATAAAGGTGTTAGCCAACATAACTGCAAACAGAACATTTTCATTGTTGCTGACGTAGAGAGTTTTGCCTTGGCTGCAAGTACAAAGGATGACCTAAAGTTGTGGCATTTCAGATATGTGCACCTCAACATCAAATGCTTTAAGTTGCTAAGTGATAAATGTACGATTATTGGACTACGTAAAATTGGTTTTCTTAATTTGTGCAAGCGATGCATTTTTGGTAAACAAAATAGAAAGTCAGTTCCTATTGGAAAAGCACGAAGAGTTTCTAAATGTTTATTGACTAATGTGAGTATACGCAAACTAAGGCCTTGGGTGTTTGTTGTTATTTTTTGTTGCCTATTGATTAGTATACTCACATGTGCTTGGTATGTTTACTTGAAAACAAGTCAGAAAACTTTTGAAAGATTCAAGAAATTTAAGGCTATGGTGGAGAACCAAAGTGGCTGCAATATTGATGTTCTTTGCAGAGACAGTAAGGAATTCAATTTGTTCGGTGAAGAAAATGGCATTCACATGGAGTTAACAACTCCTTACACTTTGGAGAAAAATGGAGTTAACTTCACCTTACACTCACAGAGGATCATAAAGCTAAATCTTAGATATGCTCATACACTCCTATTAGTTTGCTCTAGCTGTCTCAGATGCTATATGTAATGAAGATGCAACTAAAAGAGAAGAATGGTAGCAAGCAATGGTAGAAGAGATGAAAGTTATCGAAAAGAATGGAACGTAAGAGATGACAATTCTTCGAGAAGGCAAAAATGCAATTGGTTTGAAGTAGGAATTCAAGACAAATTTTGTTGTACGTGGAAGCATACAAAAGCACAAAGCTTTACTTGTGGCAAAGGGGTATGCACAACAATATGGTGTTGATTTCTGAGAAACTTTTTCTTCAGTAGCTTGGTTTGAAATAGTGAGGTATGTTCTATTATTAGCTGGAAAATTGCAATGGTAAGTTTATCAGTTTCATTTTAAGCCAGCATTCCTTGATGGAGACATAAAATAAGAGGTTTAGGTACACAGCCAGAAGGTTTCATAAAAGATGACAGTGAAAGAAAGGTAAAAGCCTTGCACGTATGGACCAAAGGAGACCTCCAAGTTGGTACTACATGATTGATGGGTATTTCGAACAGAATCGCTAAATGAGAGGTGACAACGAGCACATGTTGTATGTGAAAAAGGAGGTAAAAATGAGTTCACCATTGTCCGTTTTTACGTTGATGATATCATTTATACTGTCACTTCTATGTCGCTTCTAGATGAGTGTAAGTCTTAGATGATGATTGAATTTGAGCTGACAAATATAGGCTTACTGCATTATTTCCTTGGCCTTGAAGTACATGAAGCTGAAGATGGAATTTTTATTTCACAAAGGAAATGTGTTAGTGCTAGGAATTTGGATAGTATGCTTAACTGCAAGCCTGGAGTTGCACCTATGGATAGTAATAAGAAATTGCAGCAAAAAGATGGAGAAGAGATGGTAGAGGCTAGGATGTTTATGAGGTTGGTCAATGGTTTAATTTATTTGACCTGATTTTTTCAAAAGTCATGGTGATAACTTGGTTAATGTTTAGGACCTCGGAATGGCATATTTGGCTAATTGAAAAATATGGGATAAGAAAAATATGGGATAAGCCACTAAAAATATGGGAAATGTCATATCTAGAACCAATGTTTTTAGTGGCTTATCCCATATTTTTCAATTAGCTAAACATGGTTCTAATAATGAGATAGTGTTTGTTATTCCATTAGCCTATAAGTATCGCATTTCAAGTTGTCATTCATCCAGTTTTACGGGAAGTAATCCGAGGTTTTTTCCCCCTTCTCCTCTATTCTGTTTTTATTGCCTCTTTTTAACAACGCCAGCATCTTTTTATTTCCTTTTTTTTCTAGGAGCGATGGTGGAATGGGGAGGGCAAACAGCTTCCTGCGCCTTAACATGATATCACTAGTTGGAATTTGGTTCCAACCCAAAACTATTCATTAGTCATGCTAAGCAGCGTGAATCGAGCTTGGCCATTTGTTAAAGAGATAGAACTCTAATATTTTGCTCATAAAAGTGTAGCAGCAAACTTACATGTAAGCTTGTGATACAGGTATTCAAAATATGGTTGTTCTACAACGAAATGAACACATCGGAAAGATTTTTTAAATTGCACAAACTGCATTTTATTCCCATGGCAACCGCGATATGTAACATAAGTACTGCGTTCTATTATTTTGTCATGCTGTGACCTAAGATTGAAATTTCCACACATTTCCATGGACTTGCAATAGAATTTTCTATATTTTTATAACTTCTCGGCTAACAATCTGTGTATATAAAGGCCTATGCTAACAATCTGGACCATGCTGTGATCTAAGATTGTATCACTAGTAGTCATTGTAGTTTGCCCTATCAATCCTCTCTTCATTTGCTATTTTGCTCAAGGTTTTTTGTTTGAAAAAATGAAATTACCTTATCAGCCTTCAACTATAGTTAAGTCATAGTAAGTGGTGATTAGATTCTATTATACGATATTTGGTTGGATGCAATGCAATGACAATATAATGCAATCAACTTTGTAACCGATTTCCAGTTAACCAATAATTTCGATTCAGTTCACGGTTCGCATTTTTCTCAAACTGAAAAAACGGTTAATCGGTTTTCGGTTAACCGAAAATTCAGTTAACCGACTTTGAGCACCTCTATGTTCAGGGGCATCCAGTTGACAGGTACCCCTACATATCCGACCACATTTGCTCTGCTTCCAGCGGTTCATCCCGGTTCTAGACTCGCCCTTCTTCTCCACATAATCTATCTCTTCGCCCAAGCTTTCTGGTCCTTTGGTTTGGTCATCCTGCCTAATGAACTCCCTCCCTTCTTCTTCCCGATCCCCCAAAGGGTTCTCTTTCTCGATATGCTCCGTCTTGCATTCACTAGAGTCTCCCTCAAGGTCTTCACTTCCCATCAGCTGTCCCTCACTCACCTCAGAATCTTCCTTAGGGTCCTCCTCTTCCATTGGTTCCCGCTCACTCGGGTCCTCATCCGGATCCTCCTCCTCCATGGGTCCCTTCTTACTAGGGCCTTCCTCAGGGTCCACCTCGGAATCCTCCTCCTCCATGGGGTCCTTCTCACTAGGGGGTCTTCCTCAGGTTTCGCCTCCTCTATTGTAACCGCCTTAGTCAGGTCATCTCCCTCTTCCTTAGAGGCTCCCTCTTCATAAGTGAGCTCGTCTCCCCAGGGTGGGGTATTTTCCTTACTAGCTGTGGGTATACGCTCTAAGTCGTGCGGTCCCTCTAGTCTCAAGTAGTTTATTAGGTTGACTATACTCATCCCTATAGGCTCTCAGTCACACCAACAGCACTTCCCCCACGGGCAATGATCATGAGCCCAGGGGTGCAGCTCGTCAACTCAGTAGAGCCACTCAAGGTCTCCCTTCAAAGTCAGCAGTAGAAAGATTACCCGATTGTCCTCAATCCTGAAGCAGCTGTGGCGTACATCCTTTAGATATCTGGCTAATACCCACCTCAAATGTCGAATGTTTTCCCATATTCCCTGACCCAATCTCTTAGCTAATTGCTCATGCAGACAAGCACCTCCTACACAACCACAGTGTTGGGTGCCTTCCATTCCTACACAAGGTAAGTGCACATAATATATGCAACCAAACCATAATTATGCATTTACTTAATATTACATGCAAATACGTACAGCCCATGCCCCGTTCTATACTCACTCTCCTAGCGGTCCTTAGGTTTACCAGTTTTAGTATTTAATCCTTACCGTCTTTTAGGTGAGCCTTCAGGTCAGTCAACCTGAGCTCTTATACCACTTTGTAAAACCCCGGGTTTCTAATTCAATTCTTTATTACTAATCCTTATTCTACGTGGTAGCGAAACCTGAGTTGAAGTGTTACCGCCGTATTTCCTTCTTGAAAATACCATGTTGGATATCAAGAACATTTAATACAATACTCCTGAATGACACTTCAACTTTAACAAAGGGTTCAACTTTGATGTCACAATAAATTTTAAGCAGCTGTTAACAGTGTCTTTGTTCTAAGAAAACTATTCAACTTGCATCTTCTTCCACTCAAGCATCAGGACCTCGCACTATTGTCGGGTCCCCAGTCCCATGCACAACTAAATCACCTGAAAACAAAATATTTTATAAAAGTGAGAAAAATTCAATAAACAATCACCCCTGACAATCAATTGCACACATAAATCCATTTTCAAAACATTTTAAGGGGTAGGGGAAACAGCAAAACTTCCAGGACACATTTCTTATCAATATAAGCTCCCATGGTTAACCAAATTTCAGTGATGAACACTTATAATCAATAATCCAGATCACAACAGCCAGATTTAAGGTAAGTGATCCCACTGGGTCTCATGGCCTGCGCTTGGGTTCAAGCAGCCGCTTAACTCGATGCCTCACCTACCACTTACTATGGCAGTTACTGCTTAACCTTTTCCTGGTCTACCATCATCAAGGATGGTTACCACGAACCTGGCCCACGTCCCAGTAGGGCACGTGGTCACTCACACGCATGCACTAGTTTCCCAACGAAGGTTAATGGCCTTCAATCAATACAGTCAGATTAAATCTCATTAAATTCAGCCTCTATAGATACTGTTACCTTTCTCTTTATTACAAATTGATATAACATGAAGGTTCATTCAGTCTCAACCCATCTCCCCAAGGACATCAGCACTTAAAATAATATTGAATTCCCAACACGACATTACCAAGTCGCAATTCCTTAACATATGAATCATTCAGACACTGCTACGCAACCATATTCAATGAACTCATACTTTAATTTTATTCAAATAGTAAACATGGCAATTCTTACCATGTTCGAACATGTACGATTTCAAATAACGCGTGAAAGGGTTAGAACATGATTGTTACCTGGATGTCGTACAAGTTACGGAATCGATGACTATGTCAAACTTACTGCTCCACACCTGGGCCAACATATAGTCCACACTCAGTTCAAACTTAAATAACTACACCCCCTAGCCCTGCCTTTACTTCCAACATTCTTGTAGAATTTTTCTCTTACCTTTAGGGCCCCAATCTGAAGCCCAATCAGGAACTAGATTTGACCAGAATCTGAGCCCATTTCCAGAACCCATAACTTCTGCTCCCAATGTCCAAATTCTAATTTCTAGCCCTACACAGAAAGTTTGGCCCGTCCTCTATATTTATCATGTTTAGGGTTTCGCCTGGTTCTAGTCCAATTTAGGTCATTTCCTTAGTTATTTTAGCTATGCCACTAACTGTCTTGGTCTGAACAGTCCATGGTAAATTGGCCATAACTTGGGTCATGCTAACCTTAATTGCTCGATTCGAAAATGAGGTTAAGCAGTATATCCTGACACTTCTACCCTAAAAGTTTCACAATTTTAGGCAAATAGACCTGCCCTAGGTAAATTTCTAAAGTTAAAGTCAGTGCATCCTTATTTCCAGTCTGGTAAGTTCTGCCCTAATTCCTAATTCAAATTTCCAACCCCATAACTTTAACACCCGACCTCCAAATTTTGACTTGTTACCCAATATATAAATATGTGCTTGTCTGCTATAATTTTTGTGTTTAGTGATCTTGCAAATTTATGCTATAGCTAGCTTAAAAATCTTAAACATGCCAGCTATTCCTGACTATCTCAATTTTGACAGTCCCTGGTAAACATACCATAATTCCCTCCACAAAAGTCAAAATCCCTTTATTCAAAAGGCGTAGTGTAGAGGACATCTTGGCCGATCCACCCTCTAATTTTCGCGATTTTTAGGCTAGTAGATCAATGGA
The DNA here is from genome assembly GCA_002740545.1 of Lophocereus schottii. NCBI lineage: Eukaryota > Viridiplantae > Streptophyta > Magnoliopsida > Caryophyllales > Cactaceae > Lophocereus > Lophocereus schottii. Next base: position 7,871 of record NCQV01088602.1, on the reverse strand, counting down.
AACAAATGTTTAAACTTACGTGCATATTTCTGTCCTTAACAGTGGCATGTTCTTATCAAACTTCAACCCAAGATCCGATCTCTTCACTCCAATAACCACGTTTTTAATTCTCGTGACAACCCAATGTAAAAATATAATGACCTTCTCCCTAACCCAAGTCACCTCAGTGAAGGAAAACCTATAATTTGATACCAATAATACAAGAAAATATTGCGCACTTACCTTGATATAAATTCGGGAGAGAAGTGATTTGAGTGTCAAACTCTTTGGGCTTTAAATCTAAAAATAAACATAAGAAGAATGAAATTTAATGCTTCCTACTCGAAATTCACATAAACCATGAAATCTTAAAAAAAAAACTACAAATATTTTGGGATAGTTATGCATGGGGTGCATCGGGGTGCATGGGGATGCACCCCAGTTACCACCCAGGAAGAGAGAGAATGAGAGGGAAAGGCTACGAGAGAGGGAGAACATGAGAGGAAGAGAGAGAAAGAGATGACTTGAGAGGGGGGTTTAGGGTTTAGGGGACCGGTTGGCAGGGGGATCAGGGTTTAGGCCAGTATTGGGGGGAAAAGAAAAGAAAAAAAAGGAAAGAGGAAAAAAATAAAAGGAAAGGAAAGGAAATAGAAGAAAAAGGAAAGAAAATAAAATACATTCTAGGGTTTGATTTGGATGAGTTTGGGATGAAAAAAAATAAATTTCGAAATAAAATAGATGGGAGGGAAAAATATATGAAAGGAGTAAATTATTGAGTTACGAACCATAACACGCAAGTATTTAAATCGAGGAAAACAAAAATTTCTCGGATGAAAATAAATATTTTTTAAAAAAATTTGAAAGACACAACTCGCGGCGTAAGAGGTTTAGAACGACTTCAATTACGAGGGTTAGTCCATGTCACAAGATCTTCCAAATTGATTTTTCAGGGCTTTACAATCATTGCCAAATTCCTTAGGGAAAACATTTTCTTTAGGCATGGCATGCCCAGGGCTGTCATTGGTGAGCAGGGTGCTCATTTGACAACCGTTCTTTTGATGCATGGTTGAAAGAGTACTCAATCATCCATCGTTTAGCCATTGCCTATCATCTATAGACTAATGGTCAAGTGGAAGTTTCCAATAGACAAATCACATGAAGGGGATCTTCCCAGGTCAAAATTACAAAAGGTGTTGCTTTATGACTCAAGACCAAATATTTTTCAGGTAAGTTGAGATCTCGTTGAACTGATCCTTTCATTATTTCTCTTTTTTTTTTTTCTTAGATGCTATAAAGATATAGGATGGCACATATTTAAAGTGAAAGGACAGGCTACCTATAGAGGAGGGCGAAGTACAGTGTCTAATGCTCTACAAACCAGAGTCTTATATGGCGATCGGCTTTGATACATCTAGCATTCAACCAAGTACTACTGTTCCTTTGCATAAAACTTTATTTTGTGTATATATTTCTTTTCTTTTCCTTTCTTCATTTTTTATTTTGTGATTTTCATTCTTATACTTCAGCATGCAATAAGAACATTGCATTGTTCAAGTGTAGGGGTGACAACTTTTGTTTTTACTATTTAAAAAAAGAAAAAATACTAGGTCCTAAGTGCGATATTCTATGCCACAATTCTACCTCATCACTCTATTATAACGTTGAGTCAAATTCTTACTTTACACATCACCATTGTCTTAAGGTGTTAAACTGCTAGGCTTTCATATTTGATTTTCCCACTTATCTTTGTGTAATTATTTTTGTTTTTGCTTTCAATTTTCATTCAAAAAAAAATCGGAAAAAAGGGATTCACAGAGTCGAGAATGATATGCTACGCTTTGAGACACACGCTACTAAGTGTTATCCTTTGAGGCAATACTCCTACTAAAAAAAAAACTTACTCCTTATATCAGTGAGTTAAATAAAGCAATTTATGTCAAGTCAAGTGGGACTAAATCAAATGCTGATTAACCTAACTCCTAGGGTGATGGTATACTTGCAGACCAGGCACTAGGATGGATATATTGTTATGTTGGTTTGTGGGGTAAGAAGTTGGAGTGTGTATGTCATCGGTGAGGACCTAGAGTCTTAGAGTGTACACCTTGTTTATATACATGCTAATATCTGAGCTATAAGAGTGATATATCTGGTTAGAGTCCTATATTGTCTGCCCTTATACATTTGTGCAATGAAAGAAAAAACCCAAAAAGATTTTGTTTTCTCATTTTTCTTTTTCCTTCTTAAAGATTTTGCCCTTATACATAGGAAACAGTGGTGGGATAGGATTAGGATCTTAGATCACAGAGAGTCCACCCCGTAGTTGTCTTTTGATGCAGTGGCGTAGTGCTGGTAGTGGTTTTTTTCGCAGGTCGTGTTTGTATGCAGATAGTACTTTCTTCTGGGAAGAGTCATCGTTTGCTCACCCCAGGCTGTTGCACCTTCCTTTGATAGATTGTTCTTATACTACATAGCTTCAGCAACTAGTCCTTTTAATATATCTTGGACATTCCTTGATATGTGTCCCTAATTTTCTCACTAGATGTTTTCACAAAATCTTACCTCTATAAAATATTTTCACAAAATCCTTTTTTGTGGGTCTCTTGAAATCAACCTCTCTACGGGTAGGAATGTCGGTAGAGGTAAGATTGCCTACAGTTGGATCTCCCCATATCCCGCGAAAGTGGAACCCACACTGAGAGTTGTTGTTGTTATTATATCTTTTACAAACTTTCACGAGGCCTTACTCGTTCACTAGGAAAAACTTAGAGGTTTAAAGGGCTTGTTGCATACACTAAAAGCAACCGTGATTCATACGAAAGTGAGTTAGGATTTTTTTATATTTCTTTTGTTTCTGCTTCTTCTAGGGTTTTTGTTTTATTTTACTCGAGTACAAACAGCATTTAAGGGTGGGGAAATCTGTTCAGTCAAAATTTTATACATTTTTATTCCCATATTTACCTAATTTATCCTTGTGATAATTGTTAAATTTTAATTTGATTCATGTTTATTTATTTTGTAAGTGAATAAAAAAATCAAAAAAAACAAAGATCAAGAAAAAAAAAAGTGAACTTTTGAAGTCATGGCCCAGTTTTCCAGTCTATATTATTGACCATGTGCCATTCACTAGATCTAATCCTCCCCCCCCCTCTTCATGCTGCTCGTCCTCCCTTTCAATCCATCTCCACCTCTAGACCCCCAAATTCACACATCCCTTTATCTTCTCCATCTTCTTTGCATAGTCAATGAAACCACCTACCTCTTTGTAAGGCTTGTAGTAGTGCCTACAAATTAAATAACCTAAATATCCTTATAATTAAATATTGAGAACTATAGATAGGGCAAGTAGGGTCGATCCCACGAGGAAATAGATTTAAGTTATAAAGTAATGATACTCTCATAAAAAAAATACAAAACTAAAAACTACTAAGATTTAACTCTATGACTCAAACAATTATAAAAAAAATAGTTTGGGGGGTAATTGGATATAATATTCAAATATCTAGCTAACTATATAATTAAATTGTTGAGCATCAAAATTATAAACTAATGATAAAATTTATGTAGAACAGAAGACAACAAATATCACTCAATTATGAAATTGCTTAACTTTAGTATATATAGTTTATCATGTTTCGTTATTTAATCATCGATACACGTATTATATTTACTGAACAGTTAAACTGCAGGTTAAGAACGTCTATAACCCCTATTTTTCCTTACTATTTAATACACCCCAGAACATCTCAGGATGAATTCTTTTTAAGTCATTTAACTCATTACTCTACAGTATAACAAATTAATGACTCAAAATATTAAATTCTAAGAAAACTTCATTTAACCTAAACCATGAAATCCTCAACAGCAGACTCATGTAATTTAGATCTAAGTTGACTCTTTTAACATTAATAGGAAAAAGTTGTTACTACTTAACATTATTTAAATGTTAAAATTATTTTGGTGGCCAAACAAAAAATAATTCAACATTCAACATTAAACAATTATTCCAAATCAACTTAGATTATTCACATAAATATAATATGAAAATTTAAACACACAAAACTTATCTCAAAAGAATAACTTCACATGGTAAACTATAATATTAGGTTAAGCAAAAGTATTAAATTAGCTTAACATACTAATACTAAAACAAACATTTTCTTTAAATAACAACACCAAAATGAAATAAAAGCAACTGAAGGAAATAAATAAAATATAACAACACCAAAATGAAACTGATGAATATGGTTGCCGTGAAATGTGATGGAGCAGATGGTGATGGTTATGGAGATGGAGAAGATGATGGGTGCGATCGTGATGGTGGCGATTGTGATTTGATGAAGAACTGAGAGAGATGATGATGTAGAGAAGATCGTTTGGTATTTATAGATGGTGAGGGAGTAGGGATTTTATGGAGTGATGAAGGTGATGATGGTGATGAAGTGTGTTGATAATGATGAGGGTAGTGTGGGTGATGGATGATGAAGATAAAGGTGATGCTGATGATGAAGTATGTGGTGTTGATGATGAAGAGGTAGGTGATGTTGATGATGAAGATGAAGGAAATGGTGAGGTGAAGAGGACAAAGAATGCATGCCTGGCTTTCTTTTTTTTATTTTTTTTTTTTTAGTTATGAAGATATAGTTTTGGGTTGAAATCTTTTTGGCCTAATCTTCATTTTTGATATTACGTCATCTTCTTCCGCAACTTGTCCGATTTATTCATTATCTTGGATTGAAGCGTTGTTAATAATTCTTTCCTTATTCATTTAACCTGAAAAATAAGGAAGAAATAATATAGTAAATAGCACATTAATATCAAATAAAAATTAGCCCAATATTAATATTTTAGCCCATAATTAAAGTTATAACGTAAATTAGGTCCAATAACCCTTATTCTCATTTTTATTATTATTTTTTCCTAAATATACAAATGCAGCTAAATACACAACTATATACTACAAATAATAAAAAATCTAAGAAAATAAGTATAGAATAAATATGAAAATAAAGCTCTAACAAATACCCCCACACTTAGACTTTTGTCACCCTCGACAAAATTATTAGCAATAATGCAAAATCAACCACTTTTGTAGGGATCACGATTGCACTGAGCACGTGCAA
>NCQV01088601.1:921-14313 GCA_002740545.1 Lophocereus schottii | reverse complement strand
TTCATATAGACATCCCCACTTCAATCCATACTCAAGCCACCACCCATAACAACCGAAACCTTTACCTTGTTAGCTGACTTTTACTGATTCTTCAGAATATGAATGCAGACAAAGACAAACGAATTTAACCACAAAACCGGCACTATCAAACAAACCCAGCTCAATTGAAACAAATATCCTATACTATAGCAAAATCTAAACCCAAAATTTACAAAATAAAGCAACTGTGAAGAAGCATTTACCTTCAAAATTGAAATCAGAGAAGCAGTTTTCTTCATGAAAAATGCACCTCAGACAAATGCAGTTAGTTAGCACTCAAACTCTAAAAGCAGCAATCAAACCAGCTAGTTTCAAATGATGAGGTGAGATGGAGAAGAACACATGAACACATCAACCGTGAGTAACAGTTCAGCCACTTGAGAAACATCTCAAACACAAGTGGGGCAATTTACCAAACAGCCGGCGTGCAATGGAAACTCAGTAACCAAATGAGACAATTCCCATGAATGGGAGACAAATTAGGGCATTCCACCACACATGAAGCAAATCAGAGGGAGGGGGAATCAAAGAAATGCACAAAACAACCCGGGAATCCTCAAATGGGCAACTGAATTTGGAAGATGCAACACCAATGCGGCTTATATCAGCTAAGGCGACAGAGAGGGAAGTCATACCTTGGTGGCTTGCCGGTGCGACGAAGCAACGAAGACGACGGAGCAGGTTGAAGGCGGAAGGAAGTGAGTGATCGGAAGCTTGAAGGAGGATGAGGCTGGAGTGAGGGAGATGGCAAACACCAGAGAGAGTGAAGGTGGAGAAATGGGGGTGTTTGAGTGAGAAAAGGTCCCGCGCGATGGACTTGGTTCTGATTTTCTCCCAAAGCTAGAGACCGAACAATACTAGTCTCAATTGGAGGCTAAAACAGTGAAACGGTCTCTAAATCAGATTCTAAGATCAAGTTCCGTCTCTAATGGAGACCAAATTTGGATTTCGGTCTCCAAAACAGCGATGAACAGTACACTAGTCAGTTGAGACCGAAGGTTCTATTGGTCTCTAATGGAGACCACCTTTTCCACTTAGTGTCTAAAACTTAAGCCGAAAATTACAAATACTTTATGTGGTTGGAGACCGAACATGTAATTGGTCTCAAATGGAGACCGATTCCAAATTTCAGTCTCTGAAGTAATTGCTTTTTTGAGACCAATTAAGGGATTTCGGTCTCTGAAATGCCCAGATGCTTCTAGAATATTGAACCATTTTAGAGACCAAAATCCTGTTGGTTTCTAATTGAAACCGGGTCTAGATTTTGGTCTCGAAATTGGAGACCCGCAATTAATTTGGTCTCCAAAGAATTCAAATTTGAGACCGATATTTTTGTTGGTCTCCAAAATCTGAGACCGAATATTCTTTTGGTGTCTAGGTGAAACCGTATAATATTTCGGTTTCCAAATTCTGAGATCGAAATTTATGTTGGTCTCAAGTAGAGACCGCATAGTAATTTTCGGTCTCCAAATTGAAAGTAATTTGATACCACATATTTCGATCTCTAATTTCGGTCTTCAAATTTAATCGGAGACCGATTTTGATTTCGGTCTCCAAATTCCGGTCTCAATTGGACATATTGGTTTTTGTAAGCGAAGATTAACATATGCTTTCATATGTGAAAGTGATGTGAAATTTGTGTTGTGAGAAGTCATATATGTGAATCCTGAATTTGTGGATGGTTGTCAGAATTTGTGGGACATATGAGAAATTCGTCCTCTGATAGTGTTAAATTTTTTATCCCGTTGAGATTAACGTGAAATTCATGCATATTATTTATCCCTCTATCTATATTTTTGGTGCACTTAGTGTGAAATTGCATCTAGGTTGTTGATGCGATTAGTGCACTCATTATGGATTGTCGATGGTGATAGAAACATATGTGGCATGACTTCTTCTATAAAGAAATCAAGTAATTCGACAAATATGGAGGATTGCTGCAATAGTTGATTGAACGAAAACCAAAAGGACGAACATAATTTGATCGGACTAGTGAAAACTTTGTTAAAAAATGAGGACATCAATAGGGATGCCACCCAAAATTAAAACCATCATACTGACATGTTGAAGAAGTTGTAAGCTTTGGAATGACTTATAGGAGGAAAAAGTGTTGGTGTTGATTATAACACTAGGGCCATGAAAGTGACTAGTGAGGCTTGGGCCTGGCTTCTTTAGGTAAATTATATAATCATATTATGCTTTAGAACATACCAATTCACATGATATTTTTTTTACCACATATAACAATTTCTTTGCATTGGTGTGAAGAAGACTGGGGGAAATTTAACTATTTCCACAAGCGAGTTCCTACAAATTTAGACACAATGAATGTAATGTTCCATGGTAGGCATCCGATGGGTGAAATGAGCTTTGCTCTAGGCAGGGCTGCTTTAGGAAGTAAAGTGAACCAAAAAAAGAGTAATTTCGAAGAACGCATTGGTCATAGTGATGAAGCTAACAAGAATGTTTCCAGTGAAGAGTTACAATTCATTGGTGTGGTGAAAAGTCGATCCCTTCCTAGAAGTGTTCAAATCAGCTTTCCTAAACGAAAAAATAAAGGAGGAAGTTCAGGTGATAGTAGGCGGCAAGAATTACTTGACTGGTCAAGGTGAGATGTACAAGTTTAGAACGCCCTTGTTGTGATCCTCATGAGGGAAGAGGCCACAACCCGGCCATGTACGTACTAACAGATTTAGACAAAACTAAGAGAGCATCCTGGGGTTGCTACACGGGACCAGATTTCATCTTCTGGTTGGTTAATTACATTAGACATGCAGACAATGCATATTGCTTTCTAGTATTGGATGATAAAGATGTGTGCAAATGGTTTCTAGTATTGGATGATAAAGATATGAGTATTAGCGGTTGCTTTTAAGCAACTTAATGCATGGGTTACGCCATCCATAAAATCATATTGCATTGCTCCTATAGCAGTATGTTTATGTTTGTGCCTATTTATGAACAATGGTCTTCTTGTTTAGTTTTCTTTGGTGGTATATTAACTTGGTGGATTTGTGTTGACTAGTATTGTGTTGTTATGACTTTTTAGTTATGTTGTATGATTGCGTTGACTTATTTTGAGTTGTGCTGCTAGTGTATGAAGGCTATCAATGATATATAGTAAGTATTTGTGAAATATGAGTATTGTTTGCACAAATATAAAGTTGCTTGACTTTCAATCTAATTCTGTTATGATTATATGATGTAGAATAGGCGACATCCAAGAACGTGCTATTGGCACTCTACTCCTGTATACGTTTAAACATTGTAATTGACAGCAACATTCAAGTCCACATGGAAGATAATCAAAGATGGTAGGTGGGGATAGTGGGACAAGGTTCACATGTCACGTGTTGTATGATAATCGGCCTTATTTTTGGCAAAAACCTCTGCACCTTAAACAAGACGATTTCATACATCTTATTAACGTATTCTTAGGCACGGGAATATTACACTAAGATCATTTTTTGAACACAGCAAAAATAGTTGCAATCAACTTATTGATTTTGGCGAGAGGGTCAAGCTGTTAGGATGTTGAAATTGGATTCCCATATTCTCTATCAAATATCAAAAAGTATCATAATCAAGTCTTGCAAGCTTTAGTGAACTTATTTATTGATATTGTTATACCATATCAAAGTCAAATTGTAGTGCCTCCTAACATTGCTGATAAATTAGGTTTCTTTGGCCGTTTTTTAAGGTATTATGTTCAGATCAATGAAAAATATATATTGGATATTATCATCAACTGCTTATAAGTTGAACTGAAAGAAAATTATTTATTTGGGGTTATATTGGAGCATAGATGGGACCCATATTCAATGTAAAATTAGAGATGAGATTGATCAGCATTATCAAAATCATAAAGGGAAGAACACTTGGAATATTTGGTGGTTATTCCATTTGATGGAATGGAAGGGAGTTCTCACATTCTCTTTATACTATTAGATAACTTAGTTCAACTTGACTTCCCTTATCCTTCTCTAGGTTACCGCAATAGTTGCTCTAATTTTTGTACAATATTGTCTGTAATTCTACAATCATCGTATTATGCTCTTTTTACCTACATGCCCAAGAAAGTATTATTTGGTGGAGTCAACATATTCAAATATGATGGGGTACTTAGCTTGTTATAAAGAGAGTAGTGTCTGGTACCACATTCTCAAGTTCATAAGAGGTCGTTGTAGTGGTGTTGAAAGACAGGGGATGAAAGAGGAGTTTAACTATCGCCACTCTTATACACAAGGAACAATTGTGCGAACATCTAGAGTGATGAAGTCCACATGGATGATATTAGATGAACGGATGCCTCAAATGACATTGGAAAAACCTATTCAAATTGTTATCGTGTTATGCACACTCCATAATTTTATTCATCTCCATCAAAATGGGAATACAAAAATATCACCAAGGCTGCCATCTACCAAAGGAGGATTAGCAGACGCGTTACTTGATATTGATGGCAAAAACGTCATGACATAATTTAGGAGTCAATTTGCTAATGAAACTTGGGAATCTTGTCCTACATGCTATCAAAACATGTACATCTTGGCAGCATCATCTGCATAAATTTTGTAATACATGTTCCTTTCTATCATCATAAGTTCATTAGCTTTTTGTGAATGATCGTACTTCCAAACGAACAATGTGAAAAAAAAAAAACTTCTCTAATTTGTTTTACTTCAAACTATTGGCACCACCAATTGTGCTAGTACACTACAAAATAATGAATATTTGGTTGATACTAATAAAAACATTAGTATACATAATTACATACAAGGGTTTAAAGTGTGGGATGTCCTAGGACGAAATGGGAGGGAATAGAAGAGAGTGGAAAGAAGTGGCGGGGAATGCAAGGGAGTGGGAAGGGGCAATATTTATCTTTAAGGAGTAGGAATGAATAGAAAGGGGTGGAAAGGAGTGGAAGCCACACATTTTTCCACGAAAAGAATAGGACCTAAGTGGGTGAACCTAAGGGCAAACTTACCAACCCTATCTTATTCATCATTTTTCATTTACCTTTTATTTTAAATTTTCTATGAAGGATTATAATTTTATCTAATAATGTAGGATCTTGACATTGTAAAGGTTTTTATTACTTTCTTTCCTTCGATATTGCAATGCTTTGCAATTTGAGATTATAATTTGTAGCTTGCTCTTTTTTTATGGTATCACTCTTTATTAGCCGATGACATCAAAATGTGCTCCATCGTAGTGTTATGTATCTTCATCATCGAATTTGGATTCATTTGATTTAGACCTATAAGTGTCATATGGTCTAAACGCCAAGGATTATCAAGGGACTTTTAAAGACTTTCTCATGTCAGCTCCATGTCCCTTCAAGTATCCATTTTGGTTTTAGGCCTAATGAAAGTAGTGTGTATTTCTTTATTTGTTCTTCTCCAAATAAGACTCACGGTGACTCAATTTCTGTTTATAAATTCAAAACTAATAAGAAATAAGATTGATTTTTCAAACCTAGGAACCAGTGCGTTTTAGGCCAAGACTTGGCCTAGTTTTCGGGATATAGGGCGGTTCCGATGCTTGAAAACTCTAATTTTGTCTCCATTTGATCCAATGATTTCAAAAAATAAAAAATATTTAAAAAATGATCAAGCACACCCAAACAAAAGAGTCCTTCGTACGTGAGGACGACAACCTACCGGGCTGTCGTATTTGCAAAAGACCATGGTGAAACTGATGTAGAAACGCTAAAAGTACCATTTTAAGTTGACGTGTTTGGTAGGATGACATGGCAAAATAACATTGTTTACAACAACTGATGATTTAGTAATCTTTCTCATTTCCTAATAAATTACGCATATTATAATAGCTAGATTGCTTGTATTATTATATAGTTTGTATTAGTTTTGGTTTGCAGTTGCTCACGGCTCAAGTTGAGGTAGAAGAGAACCCTTGTATATATGTTGTTCCTTACTATTGTAGTGATAATGCCAAAAAAAAACCTCTTTTGTCTTGCATATCATCTCTATCTCTTTCTAAAATCTTCTTTGGTATTAGACTATTAAAACCCTAAAAAAGGGAGAAGTAAGCAGACCTAAAGCATAATAAACGATGATGAATGGAAAGGTTTTGTCTTCAATGCCCAATCCTCATATTATCTCCATCCTTCAAAAAAACATAGGCCTATCATCATATCTGCCAATTTTGACAGCAAAAAATCTTATGTCTAGGAGAAAGTTGTAAAAACAGCATTGAAGGCCAAGAACAAGCTTGGATTCATTGATGGAAGTGCACCAATCCAACAACAAAAAAAGGAAGCAATTATAATAGAAACAGTGCATGGAAGATGATGCATGGGATATGGTTAATTCAACAATCACCTCCTAGATACTCAATGTCACTAGCCCTAAGTTATACCCAACTGTGGCATATGAAGAAACTGCTCAAAAGATGTGGGAAAATATCTAGAAGAGATATTCTGTCCTCCATGCACCATGAACGTGTCAACTAAAGGATGATATCACTCATGTAAGTAGTGACATATAGAGGTAGTAGAGTTCTTCTCAAAACATATGGTTCTTTCGAGTGAATTGGAGAGTTTTGCAAAAATTCCCAAGTGTACATATGGATTGTGTACTAGTGGAATTGAGGCTAAAATTGTAAGATGACTAAACAAGATAAAACTTTCCAGTTTCTTATGGGTTCAGATGATGAGAGCTACTACAACATGCACAACAATATTTCTGCTCTTGATCCCTTGCCTCCCCTAGATAAATTTGTAACATAGCTCAGTAGGAGCATAATTGTAAAAGATCATGAGAAATCATGATAATAGATCTGAAAGTGCAATTGTGTTTGTTGTGAAATGCTCAGCTAAATCATCTCAAGGAGGACAATTGTTTTGAGTTATTGTGATATGATCTCATTCAATCATTGTGGAAAGATTTGACATGAGGAATCAAATTCTTTTGAACTTATTGAGTATCTAGAAAACTAGAATACTCAAGGGGCACACATAGCATGTAGAAAGGGATGAGAAAGTTTTGATAAGCACATGGAGGCAGGAAGAGAAAGAAGGAAGATTAGACAAGTAGTTCATACAAGCAAGCTTCGACACAGCAAAAATTGACACAGACTACGAAAATGATGGAAGTTAATTTGTTATCCTTGGTTTTACTACTTAACATGTATATTGACTTTTAAATCTCGTTGAGATTCCAAAGCTAGGGTTTAATTTAGAATCTTTCGAGTAAGGAGTCATTGCTCTCAGACAATGGAGCTTCTTGTTTAATGATGGGGAACTTGGACTTGCTTCAAAATGCCAATGATATTATTCCTATCTTGGGTGATCTCCCTAATGTCATGAAAAAAACTATAGTTTAAATGGCTTTATGAAGCTCTATCCTAGGCTAATTTTGTATGATGTGTTAATTGTCCCTAATTTGTGTTATAATTTAATACTCATAGCTCAACTTATCAAAGAGTTAAATAGCATAGTTGTTTTCATTGATCAGTTCTGTCTGATGCATGACTACACTATAAGAAGCCTGATTAGCATTGAGCAACTAGATAAGGTTTGTGTTTGCAAGGCAGTTCTAAGAGCAATAGTTCAACCTAATGCAATAAATCTTTCGCATCAAAGAATTGAACACTTTTAAGTTAGATACTCTCTTATTTATCTGGTAATATTTTAAAAAATAAGTTTAGCAATGTGAAACATTAAGTACGCGATGTGTGTTTTAGGTAAAGCATACTCGCATGCGTTATCCTATTAGTAATAGTAAAGTATCACATAGTTTTCATCTTGTTCATAGTAATATATAGACATACCATTTTTACATCTTTTTATGGAGCACACTATTTTTGTACAATTGTAGATGATGCTAGTAGGGCTACTTGCGTATACATAATGGGAAAAAAAGGTGAAGCCTCCAAATCATCGAGGAATTTTGGTAGTGTGGCTTAAACAATGTTTCAAACCAATGTAACAACAACAGGGATAATCTGCTAGAACTTACTTCTAAAGAAATGAAGACATTTTACAAGGAGAAAGGGATTATACACCAACCAATTGTACGAATACACCTCAAAGTAATGGAACAGTTGATAGGGGACATCAACATATTTTAGAGGTAGCTAGAGTCTTATGTTTCCAAGCTGACCTTCCTATTGAGTGCTTAGATGAGTGTTTTCTAAGCATTATTTATTTGATAAATGAAAAACTTACTTTACTTTTTCAAGGCAAAGCACGATATGAGGTCCTTTATAAGGAAAAATCAACACATGACCATACTAAAGTGTTTTCAGAAAGAAGTAAAAAATGCGTATTTGTTGGTTAGTTGTTTGCAAAAAAAGGGGAAGTTTATGAGTTAGAAACGAGAGAAATATCTATATGAACAGATGAAGTTTCTAATGAGGAGTATACTTTGGCTGCTAAAATGAACACTACGATATGGTAACAACAAAAATTATCAATGCTATTGTTTGTGATGATCAAGATTAGATCAATTTGGGTGACAAACCTGTGAAGAACTGAATGGTTGATGAAATTTATAAAAAAAGGGAGTAAGATGCGAATAAAGTGCAATGTAAGATTGTTGAATCGAGTGCCGTGCATTAAGAGCGGAAGCTCTCAAGTTGGTTTGGCCGATTCAACTGTGGAAGTAGGCCATGGATAGCATACCAAAAGAACTGCTAATCATCTCCACAATTACATGTGCGATACAACTTAGACAAAAGATCCCATCACAGTAACTATAAACCCACGTCGTAAGGTGTTCCCAGGTGATCCTTATGATATTGCTGATAATATTACCTATGCTAATTTTTTAGATAAGCATAGATGTTACTTGGTTATAATATCCAAATTGTTTAGCCCAGGCACTCTCTTGAGGCTGAATAAGTGGCCAAATAAATAGAAGCTTTGGAGAAGAATCATCGATGATAGAAGAATTGCATAAAGGGAAAAACCCATTGATTACAAATAGTTGTTTACAGTTAAATTTAATTTTGATGGAATGGTTTGATACTTCGATGTGTATCTTATGGTACGAGGAGATAAGCTAGTGGAAGTTTTTGATTATCATAAGATTTGCACCGGTGGCTAAGTTAGTTAGCGTTTCTTTTAGTTACAACTTCAAAGCAGTAGGAACTGTACCAAATAGATATGAATAACAACGAAGATGACGTATAGATGACTTTACCTTCTTGTTTTCAAAACCACACAAATCTGAATAAAGTATGAAAGCTACACAAATCTTTACATTGGCCGAAGCAATGCAAGCACTAAGACAATGGTTTTCCAAGTTGCCATCTAGGTTGGATGAATATGGGTTTATTTGCTTTTATGAATATTATTCTCTCTGCACTTGCAAAAGCGCATGTTTTTATGGATCTTTCAGCCTATGTTGATGATTTAGTGCTCATACGTAATAACGAACAAGGTTATACTGAGTTCTAGGAAAACTTCCACGGGTGTTTTCACAATAAGGATTTAGGTCCCCTCTAGTATTTTTCTAGGCACTAAGGTTGCGAGGAGTCCTAAGGGACTGTTTCTGAGTCAGAGAAAGTATGCCTATGAAATTATTAAAGGATATAGAGCACTTTGATGCAAACCAATGAAATTTCAAGAAGTGACAAATCACAAGCTTGCTCTTGGATAAGAAAAACTATTGTAAGAACCATCCTAGTATCATCAGTTCTACCTTACTATTACACATCCTAGGTTCTGTTATGTAGTGCACATACTATCTCAATTTGTGCAAGAGTCAAGGGAAGAACATTTTGAGGCAGTTAGGGAAGTTTTACATTGCTTAAGAGGAAATCCCTGTATGGAGTTTCTTGATAAGTGATTCAAATTTATAAGTTTATTCATACTATGACTCAGATTGTGGAGTATGTTTCCTTGCATGATGTTTCCTCACTATATCTTTTTTAACACTCTATAGGTCTCATATTTCAAACAAGATAAAGAGGCAAACCATAATTTCCAGATCTTCAATAGAAGTTGGACATAAGGCTATGGCAATGTGACAAGTACTGATTTGGCTTAAGTCTTTCCTCGTATCTATAAGTCTTCCCTAGTATCTATAAGAGTCATTATTAATCAGCCTTCAAGGTTGTGCTGTGACAATTAAGCGGCTCTGCATGTAGGTAAAAGTCAAGTATTCCATGAAGGACTCAACACATTGAGATAGATTGCCATTTTATTTAAAACTGCTATATTTCAGGTGATATTATTACAGATTATCGCCCTTCAAGGAATTCATTGGTAGATGTCTTTATTAAAGCTTTGGACAAGCAAATTTTCAGTGTTTACAAAGCAAATTAGGCATTGTGAATCTACATACTCCAACTTGCAGGAGAGGGATAACATTAATATACTCTAATATAATAATTTTTATTTTTGCATAGTTTGTAGCTATTATAGCCTATGGCTACTTACACCTCAGGCTAGTGTTAGAAGAGAAGCACTGTATTCATGTTGTTCCATTTTCTCATGGTGGTAGTACACAAAACTATTTTTTGTCTTGCATGTCTTCTCTCTCTAAATTTCTTCATTTCTTTAATTAAAAGAACTCCTAAGTCCAACTACGACATGTTTGCTTTTGGCTTGGGCCCATCCAAGTCTAAAGCTCCACTTGTCTTTCTCAATCACTGGCATGTTCATCACTCTCACAGGAGCTCTCCAAGCGAAGTGGTTGTCAAGGATCTGAATAATTGAATAGTTATGATTATTTAACCATTTCTTTTAAGGAAGTCTTTTCCAACTTAGGAAATCCCCTTTACCAATACTCTTCCCATGAAAGAGGGATATTAAGAGAGATCAAAATGCAAATTAAGATTTTGGCATAACAATCAACAAAAATATACTTTACAGAACTCTAAAATCCCTTAAAATTATCTAACCTCAACAAATGATAAAACATTATGATTATGCTGACAACGAAGCTAATGAGTATTCTTCATAGATGAATCTCTCGTTAAATTTATCTTTTTAAGAATTGAATTTATATGAAGCAAAATTGGACTTTAACTCGATTTCTTCTTGCTCCATTACATCATCTAGGATCTACCCCACGTTTGCCTAACAAGCTTAGCCACCAATACGCATAGACTCTCATATAATCAAGCACGACCTAATCCTCTTGAAGGTCGTGTCCTAAAATAAATGTGTATAAGAATAAAGCAATGTGAATACCTTGTGTCATAGGAAGATTCTTACACAACCTCAATTCCTATGGGGCGCCATCAAACTGAACTGATTAAATTTTCTAGTAAGCATTCCCAAAAATGTTTACATTAAACTCAAGGAGGCTAAGTAAGCTAAGAGAAAATAGATCACACACAAGAGCGAGAGTTTAGGATAATGCCTTTTATTGCGTTCAACTTGCTTGCTTAGTTTACAAATAAGCCCTTGAGGGTATACGTAGGCCATTTCCTCATTGGGTAGTAGATATTAATTTAAGTTGATGGCTAATATTAAGACTCTAGAATTGCTTGTACTCACATTATAAATATTGACAAGGCTAGAACCTTATGAAACATTCTAGAGACACTACAAAAAAAGTCTATATAATGATGGAATCAGCAACGGAAAAGGGTAGAATAGCTACAAAATTTTAATTTCAGTGACGGAATTGGTGATGAAAAAGGGTTGTCGGTTTTTCACTCGTTGCTAAGCAGCTAGCAAAGGAATTCTTAAATTTCATTGCTATCAGCCACGAAAGTAACGACGAACACAGCGATAGCCTGATTTTTGTTGTGGTTAAAAAGGCGGGGAAGTCAACAACAGAATGTTCAATCCATCACCATTAGCAGTAGAAATAGCGACAGAGCTGCTAATGGCGATGGATAGCACCTTCCGTCGCTGACTTCTGAGTTAAAAAAATAAAACCTTTGATTTCGTCGCCAATTTGTCGCTATGTTTGTAATTTTTTAAATAAAATGCTTGTTTTTGATTGTATTTCTCTGTACATATATTTAAATCCCTACAAGAAATTCACAAAGAGTATTGACTCCATGGCCATCCAACGACGTCGAGTATGACTTCATTCGAAGTGCTCTCAACAATTTTCAAACCACAAATAGGTGGAATATCACATACAAAGCAAAATAGTTTCCAATTACACTTAAAAACAGATCCAACACTTGAAACGAACTCTTTTCAATTCGCAAACCATAAATCCCAAACAAACTACAAGTTGTTAGTTAATCCAAAATAAATTAAGAAGAAGAGAGAGAAGCAAGCACCAAGAGGAGGGGAATTAAATAAGCACCTAGAGGAAGGAGAAGCAAGCACCAATCTGTCAGAAGGACCAAAAAGCAAGGAGGAGAACCACCAACTGGGGGAAAGTCGTACGCTACTCAATCACCAAGGTAAGGATCTTCATCCTCTTAATCCCCATTATGTTGTGGATGATGACCAAAGGGTGGTTGAGATCCCAAGCAAGAAGCTTGTTCCATTTGAAAAAAAAAAAGCTTGCAATCGCTAATCGATGCCCATCAATTGCTGGCTCAGTTCCTGGTTGTTTTTAGTGAGCATTTTGTTGGATTCCTCCAGTTGCTTACATTTCCCCATAAGTAACTGATAACTTTCAGCTTGTGAAGCTAGCTTACCCCCAAGTTGGTTACTACATCCCTTAAATCATTCAGCTCTTGTTTCAATGTTATATAACCTATACCTGCTAACAGTCATTTATGTGAAGTATGCAGTAGTATATCAATTAAATAAACTTATTATATAACCATGTTCATTGAAACTTTAATGTTAAAAATGTACTGGCTCATTGAGTGGGACTGAAGTGATAGGATTCCCTAATATGGATAGCCTCATTGCCAATGCCATAAATATGGTCTTTTTTGTTCTTGCATGTCTTCACCCGTAACTCGTTTGGGTTTGAAAGTGTTTGGGAAGGATCTTAAAATTTCCATCCCCGATCCCTTGAGAGTTGATTGCATTTTAAAATTCTCGTTCAAAAAATTCCTATAATATCACAACATATGCAAAAAAAATTATATATGTTACAGTCAATGAAATTAAAGTATACGATTCCAGTTTGAACTACTAATAAAGATTAATAATTAAGAATAGCTTACACATATTTGTTGTGATTTCTTAACAATTTAAGGGCTATCTGGTTTACCATGGAGTTTGTAAGTGCGTCTGAATAATTCAAAAATTGTAGGATCCGTCCCAAGTAGTTCTCTCTACGTGCCCAACAAAATTATATGAAACACAAGCCAAACCACATTCAAAGTGGCCTAAAAAATTAAAATTAAAGAAATACATAGCAAAGTTCATTACCAGATGCCTCATATGCTCACGCATAGGGATCAAGCCACAGGCGTGGACAGATGGGCTACCACTTTCTGGAGTACCTAGCCAAT
>NCQV01088597.1:2527-12673 GCA_002740545.1 Lophocereus schottii | reverse complement strand
AGAGGATATCTAACTACTAAAGCGGATTCATTCACATTTGATGTTGATTCCTGATCACTTAAGAGTATAGTTGTAAGCATTGGTTCAAATTGTGTGAAGGCACTTGTATAGAGTTCTGTACATGGGAATCTTCGCACTTTGTGATTGCTTTTTAGTGTAAAAAACCAAAAATTGTGGATGAAATTTTACAGTTACTTTGTGCAGTTGACTCCCAAATTTTTTAATATCTAGTTAGTTGAATTATTGATGATTGCTTCATTCCCATAATTTTCTGTTGCAATCTGTCATTTGTCAATTCCTTGATTTGTTGTCCGTTTGCTAAACTTATGGTTCCCTTCAGGAGGATCATTTTTAGAAGGCCCAAGTTGTGACGCTGAAACCATGAGTTCGATGGATTTGACTTGCAACGCATCCAACAATGAGGACAGTAATGATTTGGAGGAAGAGTGTAGTGAACAGGAAGAGAGCAGTGATGAATATGAGAGCATCCAACGGCCAGCTTTTTTGGTTGAAGGTGAACCAGATTTTGAATCTGGACCTCCAGAGGATGGATTAGAATACCTTAGGCGCGTCAGGTACTTTTCATGGTCTCTCGGTGCTTCTGTGTTTTCTCTATCTCCTTACATGATCTCCTCCTTCGGCAGATTTTATCTGTAGTCTATTTCAACGCGTACACATTGAACTTCACTGAAAAAATTATGCAAGTAGCAAGTTAAGTCCCCATTTTGACATCTTCTACAAGTCTTTTGATCTTTTTAATTTAGGATTAGGTCTGAAGCCTGTTCTATCTGATAAGGTCTATCTTTCTGACAATCCTTTCTGCCTTGTTTAGGTGTTCATGTCTAAAAAGGTTTCCCAAATCATTGCTCCCAAGCCTCTCCGTTTTCTCACACCACTCTAAAGGACTGTCTATCTTTAGTCTTTTTTTAATTTCAGTTTGGTTTTTTCTGCCCTGAATGGCCAATATAGAACCACAATGTGGGCATTTTATCTGATGCAGAATCCTCTGTCTATGAGGCTAAGATAATTTTGGCTAGCCTTTATGTGACTGTCTATTACGTAAACCTTTAAAATGACTTTGTGATGATTTGTTTCAGGCTTAATCAAGCACTATAGTGCTTTGTGATAGCCATTACATGTAATGACTATTACCTCTCGCTATTCACATATAGGACGAACTCATGTCATATTTCCGCTTGGAAAAATGTTTTAACACCTTGCTTCTCTTAATAATAAATTTTAGGAACTTCTAAGACACCATGCCCCTTATCCTTGTGCATATTTGCCCCTTATGTAAACCAATTGTGCTGAGAAATCATTGTTATTGAGCTAGTTGCTGAAAGTCCACCGGGTGACTTGTTTGTAAACATCTTGTCTTGTTTGTGTATTTAAGGTCAACAGGCTTTCATCCTTATCAATCCCAAGATTTTCAGTTTCCCTCTGTATAGATTGCTGGGTGATTGATTTTCTGTTACCAACCCCCCCCCGGGGCAGGTATCCTGTTGTCATTTGTTTTCACTTGGTTAATTGTAGAGCTGGGAAAGTTTGATCCGACATGAACCCGAGTTGAAGTTATTGAGAGAAACCCTAACCTGAGACGAATTGAACTGATTCTATTCGAAGTCGACACGATTTGACCGTTGAGCTTGCAAATATGTTATTTTTCAATTTTGAGTAGATTTAAACTATTTGCAAGGCGGACATGAAATTGACCTGTTTATTAAGTGGGTCAACCCGACTAGACCTGTTGCCTAACTCTAGTTACTTGTGAATCTAAGATTTCAGTCCCTCTGGTGTGACCAATTGATGCCAATTTGGTTACACGTTTTCAATTAGTCTTGAATTTTTTTAATTTACTTGAAAAGTCATTGTTTTATGAAAAAGCCATTTTTTAGTTTCTCTTTGCAGAGGAAACAAAAAAGGGGTTTCTTTTAATCGTCAAGGTGAATTCCTTGTTATCTAGGTGGGAAGCTACACATATTCCGAAGGTGAAGGTGGCCAAGATTGATAACAGTAAACTTAAACAGGAGCAGAGTGTCTACATGCCCAAGATCCCTAAGATTGAGGAGTGCCCCCCACATCTTGCTCCATCAAAGCAATGGGAGGATGAATTTCTTGCGGATTTTTCAGAGTTGAGGCTGGTATGTGTTTTCCCTCATTGTCTTTGCCATCGTATGGTTGACCTGCTGGTAGCATGGTACCCCACCGGACTCTCCTGCCAATGGAGCTGGGTTCAAAACTCAACTGGCCCATTTGGAAGAAAAGGGGGTTGGGGTGCCAAGGACCATCAATCCCATGCCCCCCCTCCCCCCCAAAAATAGGTGACACTAGAGATGTATCCCAACCGAGCCACCCAAGTTTGAGCTAAAGTTTGACTGAGCCAAGTATTATTAGCTGAGCCGAGCCTGAACTTTGATATGAATCTTTTCAATTACATGATTCAAATCCAATCTTCATGAATCAACTCAAAATTTATTGGAAGTGCTTAATTTAAAATATTGTTACGACCACGCCAACGCAAAAATTTTCAAATACTATATTATGCTTTAATATTGAAATATGGATATCCAGTATGAAGTCTGAAGCATAACCATGAAATGTCGGCCACTTCCTACCAAAATAGCTAAAACGAACGCAATCAAGCCATGCTGAACACCATAGGCTTGCGCTTGGCCAAACCGGAGCAAATGCCAAGCTCTGGTAAAGTGAGTTTGAAGCTGAGGGTCCATTGAGCCAGTTTGGCCCTTTTACAGCCCTAGGTGACATTGTAAGTGATAGGACCCTAGAAACCCCTGTCCCGTTTTTTCGATGGGACTCTTTTATTGTTGCTAAAGTTGTGGTGATCTATATTTTACTGGTTTCAGGCTCTATCTCGCCTCGACAACACCTGTGATACAACTCTCTCTGACCCGCAATCGATTATTTTCGGTCCCGGCGAGCACAAAAATCATCTGTCTAAGAGCCGGTCATTGCTAGAGTTACCAAAGGGTGGTCCGACCCTATCTATAGTTCTGACTATGGAGCTGGCAACTAGGGTGGCAATGCTGAAAAGACATATAAGCTTGTTTGAGAATGCAAGCAATTTGTCAAAGGACGACTGTGCTTGGCTCTTTGCTCTCTGTGCAGCGGTCGACACTCCTTTGGACGCTGATACTTGTGCTTCTCTGCGTTGTTTGCTTCGAAGGTGTGCCAAGTTGCGCGCTAAAAAATCTGAACTTGATGATGAGGTTGTCATGCTTAATATTTTGGCTACTATCTCCGGCAAATTTTTCAGGCAGTCTGAAAATTGAGTATTGTCTTGTCAAATTATTTTCTCCTACAACTGGATAGGTTGCCCTATATCCATGGAGCGTGTCAATGGATTTCAGTTCTTGTGTAAGGTGATTTCATATGATAATCTTTGTGGCATTAAGGAGCAGGTTTTATGGTTTTCCTTTTGCAGATGGAAACCTTTTGGACTCGACACAACCGTAATTGTCTGTGGTTTTTGGTCAGTTTTCAATCTCAAGGGATTGGGGCTAATCACCTCCCACCTATATGCAATCGTTGAGGAAAACCGCAACCCAAGTGAAAGTTTCATGGTTTGGGCACGAAAAGTGATGAAATATGATCGAAATAAAAGCTGAGAAAACAACCTCAATAAATTTAACAAAATCACAAAAGGGTCGATATCTAACCCATTTTTCCATCATTAAGTCAGTTTAAATACCTACTTTAAAAGACCAAAAGGGTAGTTTAAATTCTTAATTCTCACAAAACATTTTTTTTCTTCGGATCCTCCCATCTTCCTGCCAACCCCTTGCACCTGCGATGCCCCTTCGCACGTGCAGTGGGCTTCTAGACAAGTCGTCTTGCAAAACGGTGAAAGAGCCTAGGAGGGGTTTGCCCTCATGTGAAAATGGACGTGTGATTTTGGTTTGCATTGTCACATATACTGTTTGCCCCCATTTAGGTCCTATTAGATCTAAGAAACTTCGATGTGAAGAAAATTAAGGACCTGTTTAATTTTGCGATAAGATACGGTTGTAAACTGTAAGAAAATGTAAACTTAAGAAAATGTAAGGAGCTGTAAAAAGTTGTAAAAAGTTGTAAGGAGCTGTAAGAAGTTATAAGGAGTTGTAAGAAGCTGTAAGAAATTGTAAGAAGATGTAAAGAGTTATAAGATATTGTAAGGAGTTGTAAGAAGATGTAAAGAGTTGTAAGAAGATATAAGGACGTGTAAGGAGATGTAAGGACCGATGTAAGGAATTGTTGAATTATTAAAGAGTTGTATAGTATAATTTGCAACAATTATGATATATTAGTCATATTTACGACTAAAATTTGATACTATCAGTAAAAAAATATTTCTTAATATAATTGAAATGAAATATGTTTGTTTTACAAAGAATGTTTTGGATGAGAAACAATAATATTAAAATAATAAACTTATTGAAAATAAACTATTAACTAATTAGTTACATAACAATAGAATATATTAAATCCCATAAATTTCGTCAAAAAAATTTCGTACACTTAAGGTGATTTTTTATATTTACATTAATTTGATCTAATAAGCAAAGTATAACTAAAAAAAAAATTTTTTAACAAAATTGAATACAACTCTTAAACAAAATCCTATTTTAAGTAAACAATTTTAAATGCAAATGTATGGTCAATATTGTTACCAAGAAATCTTATAAATAAACTCTTAAAACATTATTCATCAATGCTTAAAATATGAAAATTGTATTGTTATATTAAACAACCAAATATTAAATATTGCCTTCCAAAATCCAAAAAAAAAAAACAAAAGATGAGAACTTAAACGAGCAGGTAGGAGGGCGTCGAAATTTCAATGCCCAGCACTACTTTTGGCTAACTACTTTCTACTTTTCCTAAAGAAACTCATCCACCTTTATATCAGCTGTAATACTTTCGTCGCATACAGTTTGACAGTTTTTATATATGCTTCACACTTAAACATGAACAAAAGCTTTGTATTATAATTTTAAAAGTATGGTCACTTATTCCATTTAAAATAACATATATTATTCATGTCGAAATTCAAATAAAATTTACATCATTATATTATGTTTTTATGTTTATGTAAATGTTATGTTCATAAGACATTTACAAATTTTGTATATTGGTAGCATAATTAGAAAAATTTATATGTTTCTGTAATTAAAATAAATGAATATTATAGAAAATATATATGGGATGTAAGGAGATGTAAGGAGATATAAGGATTATGTTAAGGATGTAAAGAGTTGTAAGGAGATATAAAAAGATGTAAAGAGATGTAAACTCTTAACTAAATTCTCAAAAATACAAAATAGAACAGAGCCTGAGAAGGAAAAAAAGAGAAGAGAAAAAATGAAAAGAAAGTCAAATTTTTTCCCTTGTTTGAAATTTGAGCTTTGAACCGAGGAAATAATACCAGTATAAAAAAGTTCAAAATAATAGGCAAAATTCTAGACTCCAAACACCCCCGGTTGCAGCCCAGGTTGCAGCTCCAAACATCCCATTACTCAAAAAGAGGAAACTTGGAAAATGGCCGAAGTTGCAGCGTAGGTTCGGAGCTCCATTGAAGCAATACTCAGTTGCAGTTGATTGATTGAATCAATGATGGTCATGATGAGAATGAAGGAGATGAAAGGGATGAGGAATTGAAGAAGATGAGAGGGATGACAAATTGAAGAGAGAGAGTACTGCGTGTACCTCCGACCTTCCACTTTCCTGCTTCGCATCACTCCCCAAGAGCCCATGTTGAACGCCTCAAACGCCAGGGTTCTCCGGTGGGTACATCAGTTGCCAGCGTCAACTCCACTGGCCGCAGCAACAATTGTCCTGCCCGTTCCTCTACTCCGTGAGTTCTTCCCCATCCCCATCCCCTTCCTCTCTCTCTCTTTCTCTTTCGCTCTCTCTATATTCAACCTAGCTAACCCCCCCCCAAAAAAAAGCCAACCTTGTTTTTACGTGGCATTAGGGGCGAAGAGATTCAAATCAAGGGTTTTAGGCTGTAGTGGCTGGAGTTTGATAGCTTTATTCACTAGGGAAGAGAAAAACTTTATGTGGGCAAGTTTCAGAAAAGCCGGGAAGCGTTCAGGGAAAAGAGTAGCCTTTATTTTTGAGGTTGGGGTTGTCTGTTGCGTCTCTGATGTGGACTTTCAGCTTAGTTTAACATATTTTGCTTTTAGTTTCTGGGCATTTGACTTACTCATTGATAACGTCTTTTGCAGGATTTATCCTTGATTTTGATTGCAGACATGGTCACTTCTATTTCATCTCCAAGAAATTTGCATCCTTGGATGGTGGACATGGGGAGCAGGAGGGCAAAAATCTTGGTCCTTTGGATGGGGTTGGTCGAGGAATTTCAGGAAATGGGGATTTTTGCCCCCCTGACTGGGTTGATCGACGAATTTCGGGGCATTGGAAACAACGGTTGGAAGATGTAGTCAAGGTCCTGGAGAGTGGTCCTTGGGGCCCTGCCATGGAGGCGGTTTTATCGGAAATTAATGAAAAGCCTCAGCAGGAGCTAGTCATTGCAGTGCTGAAGAGGCTGAAGGATGTTAATGTAGCCTTAAACTACTTCCGTTGGACTGAGAGGCGGATTAACCAAGTGCATTGCCCTGAGGCATATAATAATCTCCTTATGGTAATGGCTAGAAGTAGGGATTTTGGTAATCTGGAAGAGGTATTGGAGGAAATGAGTCATGCTGGTTTTGGTCCTTCTACTGATACCTCTATTGAGTTTGTTTCATCATGTGTTAAATCTCATAGGTTGAATGATGCTTTCAATTTTATCCAAACTATGAGGAAATTCAAGCTCCGTCCTGCATTTTCGGCTTATACAACCCTTATTGGTGCCCTTTCTGTGGGCAACAGGCCTGATCTTATGCTTACTCTGCTTCGACAGATGCAAGAACTTGGTTATGAAGTTAGTGTGCACCTATTCACTACTATAATTCGAGTTTTTGCCCGGGAAGGGAGAGTTGATCCTGTTCTTTCTCTGCTAGATGAGATGAGGAGCAATGGTTTTGTTCCAGATGTTGTTCTCTATAATGTATGCATCGATTGCTTTGGGAAGCTGGGAAAGGTGGATATGGCCTGGAAGTTCTTTCATGAGATGAAAGCACACGGTATTATGCCAGACGATGTGACATATACTAGCATGATTGCGGTTTTGTGCAAAGCTAGTAGGCTTGATGAAGCAGAAGAGCTGTTCAATCAGATGGAAGATGGTCGTGAAGTCCCTTGTGCTTATGCATATAACACCATGATAATGGGTTATGGCACAGCCGGAAAATTTGAACAGGCATATGGATTACTTGAGAGGCAAAAGGAAAGAGGCTGCATTCCGAATGTAATTGCATATAATTGCATTCTCACTTGTCTTGGTAAGAAAGGAGAGGTGGAAGAAGCCTTAAGGCTGTTTGATGAGATGAAGAAAGATGCAACACCCAACCTTTCAACATATAATATTCTTATGGACATGCATTGTAGTAAAGGCAACATTGATGCTGCTTTTGAGTTGCAAAATGCCATGGAGGAAGCTGGATTGTTTCCTCATGTTACTACAGTAAACATTATGATCAATCGTCTAGCTAAGGCTCATAAGCTCAATGAAGCTTATGCAATATTTGAAGGGCTGGACCACAAACTTTGCACTCCAAATGCTATAACATTTGTTAGCTTAATAGATGGCTTAGGTAAGCATGGCAGAGTGGATGATGCATATAGGCTATATGAGAAAATGCTGGATTCTGGTCATGTTCCAGATGCCATTGTTTACACATCCCTCATAAAGAATTTCTTTAATGCCCGCAGGGCAGCCGATGGTCACAAGGTATATAAAGAAATGCTTCGTAGTGGCTGTTCTCCTGACTTGACACTCCTTAATACTTATATGGACTGTGTTTTTAAAGCTGGTGAGGTTGATAAAGGCAGGGCATTGTTTGAGGAAATCAAGACCAAAGGGCTTGTTCCAGATGTGCGGAGCTATTCAATATTGATTCATGGACTTGTTAAAGCGGGTTTTGCACGTGAAACCTATCAGTTGTTTTATACAATGAAGGAACAAGGCTATATTCTGGATACTCGTGCATACAACATTGTCATAGATGGATTTTGCAAGTCAGGTAAGGTGAATAAGGCTTACCAATTGCTGGAGGAGATGAAAATGAATGGTCTTGCGCCCACGATAGTCACTTATGGTGCTGTTATTGATGGTCTTGCTAAGATTGATAGGCTTGATGAGGCATACATGCTTTTTGAAGAAGCAAAATCAACTGGAATGGAGTTAAATGTTACTGTCTATAGTAGCCTGATTGATGGCTTTGGCAAAGTTGGTAGAATTGATGAAGCGTATCTTATTATGGAAGAAATGATGCAGAAAGGTTTGACTGCTAATGTGTATACATGGAATTGTCTGCTTAATGCCCTGACCAAGGCAGAGGAAATCAATGAAGCTCTTGTCTGCTTTCAGTCAATGAAAGACATGAAATGCTCTCCAAATGCCATCACCTATAGCATCCTCATTGATGGTCTGTGTCGTGTTCGAAAATTCAACAAGGCCTTTGTTCTTCTACAAGAGATGTCTAAGAAAGGACTAGAGCCGACTGCAATAACTTACACTGCCATGATATCTGGGCTTGCAAAAGCTGGCAATGTAACAGAATCCTATGCACTCTTTAAGAAGTTTAAGGAAAAAGGAGGCAAGCTTGATTCAGCCTGCTATAACGCTACCGTAGAGGGATTAAGCATTGCGAACAGGGCTCTAGATGCATATATGCTTTTTGAAGAAGCTCGGCAAAAAGGTTTCAGCATCCATTCTAAAACTTGTCTTGTTCTGTTAGATGCTTTGCATCGAGCTGAATGCCTCGAGCAGGCGGGAATTGTGGGTGCCATTCTGAAGGAAACGGCAAAGGCTCAGCATGCTTCACGGTCTTTCTGATTGGATCATCTTTGGCAAGCAACGTTCATGATTGAAGTTAAGGCAGTGCTTATGCTGTTTCTGATTCAATGTTGAGCCATTTAGCATGCATACTCTGTCTACCAACCAGATCAACCTGATGGACTGATGTGTTGGCTGATGGGAAGGGGATCTGGCTCCTTGTCAGTTGTCGTTATACCAGGAAGCCAATCTTGAATGGTAGAGTGCGATCACCTGTGGACTGGATTTTGTCATCTCATCCATTGTACAATATGGAACTGCTTCTGTAGCAGGTAATTTGGCTGGCTTGTCATATTCAGGATTTTGAATTGCCAAACATCAAAGCCCTGATTACATTGAGAAGGAAAGGGATAATTGCTTTTTCCTTTCATTTTTAGATATTCTCTTCTCATATTTAACACACATCTATAAGTATGGTTTCCAGAGGCATTAATGCATTTTCTTTTGCTGCATTGATCTCGTCTGTTGCATACTATGCAAGCTGCCAGGCTTTAAACATCTTTATATTGTCATTGTTACCCACCTTTAAAGGATCTTGTGGCTTATAGCGTGAAGTATTCCTTGGTCTGCATTGATCAGTGTCATGCATCCATTGAATGCCCTTCACGGATCAATGTGCATATGAAGCTCCGCTGAGGGAGCCTTCATGAGTTGGATCTCCCAAGACTGCTTTGATGGTGTCCACGTTAGGTGGCTGGTTACTTTCTTTTCTGTTTTCTACCTCGTTGCATACCAACGTAACCGAAGTGACTTACAGTGACATCCATGGGGAACTTATCTTGGGTCTATAGGTGACTTTTTTGATTGATATCTTGGGTCTATCGGTGACTTGATCTTTGAAGTCCATAACGAGTATGCGTATATAAGAAACTGGGGTTTGGAGGAGCTAGGCCCAAGTTGATTGGTGTTAGCCACTAGGCTACGTCCTAAGTAGCACACAATCGTGTTAGACTCAAAGCTGCCCTAGGCTACAGTTAACACCATAGAATGCTGAATGCTATATTTCATAATTTTTCATTGCCCAAATCATCAAACCTTTGCTTGGGTTGGGTTTTCGTCAATGAAATTTTGTGTTTCCAATACTTTGATCTTTGAAGGATCCATCAAAAATCGCTTTTTCAAATTGCATGTAGGTGGGAGGTACTTAGCCCCTATCCCTTGAGATTATAAACTGACCAAAAACTACAGACAATTACGGTTGTGTTGAG
>NCQV01088577.1:4558-14847 GCA_002740545.1 Lophocereus schottii | reverse complement strand
ATGAGTACTATAATTCCACCGAGTCTTGTCCAAGAAAACGGGCCACAACATTCTTCCTTATTAGAACTTCCTTTTGTGCAGCCTCCTCACAACTCTTAAATTGTAATATGCATAGTTTGTACCAGAGTCCATCTGCCACACAGTGTCGCTGATGGATTTTCAACCAACTTGTTCTTAGCTTGAGAAGCTTCCTTCTTGAGTTTCTTAACAAGATATTTACTTTAGTGCCCTTTTTGGCTAATCCATGGGCACTTAAGATTGTCCTTCTCGTTATTCTAACCCTTTTTCTTCCTGTTTTTACGTGCTTTCCTTCTATTGTTCTTTTTGGACTTCCCTACAACATCACTAACCTTTGGATTATCATGAAAATCAATGGTATCTCTCTTTTGAGATTCTTCTTCTATTCAGAGATGCCTCTAGATTTGTTTTATGGTAAACTCCTCTATCGATGTAATAGTTCCTTCTTGCAATCATTCCATGTGGTCGCAAATTTTGAGATTATTTCCCCCAGTTGTAAAGAGTCAGGACTGATTACCTTAAGTTCACAAACTGTATTCACTAAAACCTTCAACTCATGCACTTGGTCAAGTATAAAGATAGAATTAGACATCTGAAAACTAAAGTATTTCATCATTAGAGATTTATCAGTACGTTATTTCTTGGTGTTGTTTTTGGTCTCTAAAGCCTTCCATATTTCAGTTGGAGAAGTGACTGACATGGCTGGATTATACAGTTCATCTGTTTAGGTGTTAAGAATGTGCACTCGACGCGCAAACTCATCTGCTTGATGTTTCTTGTTTTGCTCTACTATTGTCTCCTACTCCTATGGTTTGGCATCCACAACAGGATGCAATTTTGAGTCCAAGATGTAGGCAATATTTAGAGGATGTGAAGGAACATCATCTTGTCTTTCCATTGATTGAACTTGGTTCCATCAAAACAGTCTAATCTTAGAAACTCTTTCTTAGTGACTTCGAAGGTTGCATTACTCGAAGAGTCAACCATAATGATTTCCTTAAAATTGTTGGGAATAATTAAAAACAGTTACTAAAATTGTAGGAGAACAGATTAAAAACTCAAGCATGAAATTTGCTTGTTTTACAGAATTACTTTACTATTCACAAATTAAGGTTGCTCATGCAACAACAAATATTCCTCCATGATATAATAAGTCTTTTGATTCTTTGAAAAACAACTGTAGAGAATTGCCTTATGTTCAATTAGGTATAAAAGTGAAAAAGAAAAATTGAAAGAGAGAAGAACCGTTGAATACAACATTCTTTTAAAGCAGATAAAGTCTAAAAATGTTATCTCTTCCTTCTGGTTAATTAATACAAAATTAATTAATGAAATAATAATAATCAAACTAAAGCATTTATCTACAGCACTATAGAAATACAGTTAGTTAATAAAAATAGATAAGTTGTAGAATTAATCTATCACAATAGCTCAGTCAAAATCACCAACTGCATGTGACCCAAGTACCACGGTCGCCGTATCAAAACACGAACCAACTTTGTTGGCGACTGACAAGCCCAACGTTAAACACTAGCAACGCGACCCACGTGACTTTTCAACATGTTGTTTGGTTCTCGCTGAGCAACTTCAAAGAAAATTGATTTCACAGTTTACAGGTTTTGGATGATCCAATTAATCCAAGCCCACAACCTAGTGAAAGTAATTTTATCTGCATAAATCTTGAGAGGCCCAATAAAAACCTAATTGTTTTGCTTGCCCACTCATGAATCCATTCTCTCCCTGGCTCCTCAACATATATACTACTCAAGAAAAGTGATATCTTGTGTTGTTGGGGTACAAGCTACCTGAGCTCAAAGGAGTTAACAAGTGGATGGATCCATGTCGATAATGTGGAGCATCTTTATGTGAGCACCAAGCTTGTAGTTATGGGTAAACATCCTGATACTTGTGGTGAAATTTAAACTTGTATCCTGTTAATAAGAAAGACAACATATATTACGCCAGACTACTTTTAAAAGATAGCCAATCAAGTTTTACATATTTTTACCTATGTCTCTTTTTAAAAAAAAGTTATTACAGCCATATACGGGAGGGATTGGGCAGAGCATATCTCCAACCATGCTAATCCTTGTATGCTAGTGTCTAGTGGTCCTTTAATTCCAGCAGCTTAGATAAAACTAGTTAGCATTCAAGTTGAATTGAGCCGACGTTTTATTTTCTTATCACATGGCAACTCCGATAATCATTTTTAGTGATTTCGGGATCATAAATCAAAATTATACTAAATGGACACTAACAAAATGACCCATTGTTTGACACTCTTTAACATTCCTATTAGTATATCATCATCAAACTAAATCCTAACAATTGAGAAGGAAAAGAAAGTAGCAATTAACTTTAGCCATTAAATAAAACCAAGGGAAAAATGTATAAACCTAAATGATCTAGTGTCCACAAATAAAATTCACAGAACTTTAAACTTGAGTTGCAATTGTTGACCTTGTGTTGATTTAGGGTAATTGACTTTTTAGTACCTTGACATAAGTATCATTGATTTTTTTGGGCCTCACTTTTTGGCTTAGTTTTTTAGTACCCTTAGGTATGATGTTCTGATTTTTTTGCTACCTTCTAAATGACTATTTTAATTTTTTAATACCTCATGTACTATTTCTTTTTTCACTTTTGGCCCAAAACTTTTAAAAATTATAGAAAGAGCCCAGAATTGGATAAAATATACAAATAAGCTATTTTTAGAATTTTTTTTCAGAAAATATACTTGTTTTAAATTATTAAACTTTTTATAATAACTTTACTTGTACTAGTTATCACAATCTACGACCTATATCATAAATATTATATTTTTTGTGATTATAGGCCCACCATGCGTAGCAAAATAATTAAAACTTAATGAGAAAGCTTCGACCATTATCTAAACTTAGTCGGTGTTGAACCCTGACATTCCTCTAAGTTCCAGTTTACAAAGATTGCTAACCTCAACCATAAATTCCTTGTATCAAATACAGCACCGATCCATTTCGTTTTCTACCTCAAACTGTAATCACTAATCGAGTTCTTTATATTTTAAAGGATAGTGGTACTTTAATCAAGAAATTATAATATTTAAGATATAAGATTTGATTAAAGAATGTTCCCTACTGGATAATTTTTGTAATTGAAAGCTTGAAAATGGAAATACAACTATGGAAAGATTTAAGAAGGGCTTAATATAAGATCATCAGAGATGCTTGCTTATAGAGAAATGGAGATTCATAACTTCTCTTTTGCTTAAGTATACTCGAATGGTCGTATCCCTTCTCAGCACTCAACTTTTCCTTCTATAGATGAGATAGACTATACACTGATATTTTCACGTGGCTACAGCTGTCTGCACATGGCTATAGTAGACGGCACTATTACTAATCTGACATATAACAAAATAGCACAATAATAATGCAACAACTTTTCAGAGCCTTTAATTGGTGACAAGGCTAGCCATCCCTTACAAGATTCTACATGCCTTCATTCCAATAATGTTTTCCATTCCATCATTATCTAGATAATCATTAAAATCTTTATCCAGTTGAAGATGCTCTGCATCTCATTTTTGAAATAATTCATGAAGATATTTCTTTTTTTTTCTGATAAGAATATTTCAGTTCCTACATTAAAGAGATAATCAAAGACATCTTCTAAAGTAGCTCCTTCTACCTTCATATATTTGCTGAACTCATTATGATATGCAAAAGTAGTATTTCTGTGGTACATTAGCATTACTCTTTGCTTAATCAATGTCCATATTCGATGATAAATATTATAAAAATCGATGCCTCTTGCTAAAGTAGGATCACAAACTAACTCATGCAATTTTGGAAACCATTCTTGTTGTTAATCTCTGGGATTGTCTAAATCAATTAGTTGAGCCAAATATGGGCTGGTTTAACCTTTCCATTTTCATACTCAATCAGTGCGTAATGTAACTTAATGTATAGATATCTATTATATGGAATTTTTGTTGGGCCATCAAAAAATATGCGAATCCAATGGATCCTTTTGAACATGCACTATTGAAACTTAGTTAGTCTTGAAAAAAATGGGCAATTCGGATGTGGGATTTCCATGAGGTAAACTACCATTCCATATTCTCAAGCTTTCATAACGGAGTCAATTGGAGAGATTGAATTTGTTGGAAAACTAACACCATTAACTCCAGATTTATCGGGAAAGCAAATTGTAATAATCCATAATTCTCAAATATCATAGGAATAATTATGAGTCATTTTTCCTGAACATAAGAACTTATTTTTTCTTTGAAATCATAAACACCTTAGGTAATTAATTTATAACTCTAAAAGGGTAAATCTTTAGGTTATTAGGTAGGCAGAACACAGAAGACCAAAACATGATATATTTTTTTGCATAGAATTTTAAAATATCTATAAGGATTTTACTAGAAGGAGAAACTCATTCTAGTAATAATAGTATTTCATTTTGGATTTCCTCCTTTTTCGGCAGGGGTTCTGCTCTGTAATCACCATTGGTGAGTTCTCAATCTTAAACTGGTTAAGCCATAATTATCAGTACAGGAGTCGCCCTTGTGCTTGCATATTTGATAAATTCTTTTTCATAAAACGAAGTATTCCTTTGCAATCAATTCAAATAAGAAAAAGGTTTTGGAGCCAAAAAGATTAAGAACTTTTCAATTCTCCTTATGACAGCAAGTATTTTCTTTTCCATCATGGGATAGTTGCATTCTGCTTTATTAAAACTTTCACTACAATATTTGTAGAGTTTCTCTCATTCTTTGATTTTGAGTACTGCACTCCAGTATTCATTGCTGACATCTATCTTAAGAATTAAGCTATCTCCTTCATTAGGCAAATTAAGAACAAGAAGATTTTTACACATCTTTTTGAAGTTTTGAACAATCTTTAAACCACTAGTAGTCCATGTCCAACTTACTTCTTTCTTGAGCTTCTGCTACAATAGTTTCCTTAATTTAGCTAGATCTTTAATAGAATTCAAAGCATTGGTAAGGCATCTAAGAAATCTTTCTAATTACTTCCTATCTTCAATTTTTTTGGGGAAAATTTTTTATTTTTTCTAGAATATGCTTTGTAGGATGATTTGTCCAACTATTATCTCTAGGCCTAAGAACTCAATTTATTGTTTAACATAAATTCACTTATTCTTACCAAGAATAATACCATGATCAATGCATCTTTGAGTGACGGCTAGAACATCATCTTTATGTTATTCTATGGTCTTTGAAAAGATAAGGATATCATCAATTTAAACTAGGTAGCAGTGATTAGGGTCTTTGAAGATGTTATCCATTCTTCTTTAGAATATTTGAGGTGCATTCTTAAGATCGAATGATGTTGCTATCCACTCATAATGTCCTTGAGGAGCACTAAAAGTATTAAAAGAATACTTTCTTCACCCATTTTAATTTGCCAATATCCACTTTACAATCCATTTTCAAGAACCAAGAGGCTCCTTGAATTTTGTTAAAAATGACTATTTTGTTAAAAATATAATAACCATCTAAGACGGTATTATCATTAAGCTTTTTATAATTTATTATCATTCTAGCTTTTCTACGTTTTTTCTCCGCATGATTTCTTGCAATAAAAGTGGGACTGGTGTGAGAACTTCTGCTATTTCTGATTAATCCTTTATCTAAAAGTTCTTTGATGTGTTTATTAAATTGTTAGATATCCTTGTGTGTATACACTATTTATTGGACTTGAATAATATTATTGAGATTTAATAAAGTAATGTTTTCAAATGTCTTATCTTTACACCAAAATTTTAGAAGAGTATTAGAGTACAGTTCTTTGCATAATTTTTCTTGTAATTCAGCAATATGTTCTTTAATAGATAACTCAAGTAGTAAGATTATTAGTGCTATCTAAGATTATTAGTGCTATCTTACGTTATGTAGGCATTACCTTCTTACCACGCTGGCTGTGTGTAAACTCAATTTTTTTAATGAGTGTATGCTTTGCTTAATTTTTCAATGGGAACTGAGTGATATGGTTGTAAATGTTATTCGGTTTATGGTTTGCATACATGGAGAATATATACTCTGAAAATTATTTCTAATAATCATATCACGAGATGATTGATATGTAGCCCATAGAACTGATATAATATATTGAACTCTTCCTAATTCTATGGATAATTCTTCTATGACTTTGTTGTGACTCATAATACTATTATTAGCTACTGACTTGTGAAGGATTTTTTTACTCTTTTCTACATAAATTATGGAAATAACGACATTTTTTTCAAAACATACAGAACAACCACTATCCGTGTAAGCGCACAATTTATTTTTAGATGCTATTAGGATTTGTGTTGATGACTTCATAGCATATCTCCATAGTTATGATATTTTGACTAATTCATCCTCATAGATTGATTAACTAACAGTTCTTGTTTTGTATCCAATGACTTTCCTATCTAGACTCATACTTCTGTCTACGATGTGTCTTGCTGGTTCAAAATTCATTTTACTCATTTCACTGGTCACACTAATTGTATCATCTTCTTTAGGCTCTTCACTAGTTGATGAAGACTCTTCCCACCATTTTGATCTTACACTCATGCTTCTTAATAATTGAAGTTTAATGGTAATTTTACCATTCTCATCAATATTTATTATATTTTTATTATTGATTTTTATAGGGTTGGTAAAGCTAGATATCCATGACTTATCAATTTTTACCTCTTGAGGATTTAATTTGATCCTCTGAATTTTTTGCAGAGAGGTAGGACTTTCAAAATTTTCTGCCTCTTTTATTATTGTTACCTTAATCTTTGGATCTATAGTATTATCTAGTTTATAGATTATTTTCGAAAATATCCTCAGTATGTAACTTCCTCTTTTCATATCCATCTCAATTGTTTTTATTTTAAGGGATAAGAAGTTTTTAGCAAATTTATCTTTAAGGTTTACATAATATCCAGGTCGACAATTGAATCCTACTGATCTATTACATAAATTGGTTCTAATTCTTGTGATAATTTGATTATTAAATTTGGTATGTCTAATTTCACAGAGCAAAGGATAAAGATCAATATATTTGCCATAATAATGTAAAGAAGTAATTTGCGCTTGGACACTTGCAACATGAATATATCTATACTTTCTATCTTTATTATGTTTAAGAATATATTCCCAGTTGATGAAATTAACTTCTTGTACATCATACTTACAGTCTTTTATTTTTGGATCTCCTTCCAGCATTTTACATACGTATTTACTCTTCAATTGAAAGATAGATTTTTTATAGATCATATCTTTCTGAATTATAGGAAGGACTCAATCTCCTTTGACATCTTCGCTTTCATTATTTATAATAAATTCTTCTTCTTGAACATCATCAAGACTAATTGAACTACTTTTTATCATATGACTGGTTTCTTGTAATCACTTTCTTCATATTCATCTTCTAGTGCAGTATCAACAATTTCCTTATTGTTTTTCACTGCTAGATCTAATGTTTTATTCTCGCTAAGTTCAAAATAATCGAAACTTCTCAAAGTTTTGATAAGCTTGTTATTCTTCCTATTTTTGCATTTGTTCGCATAATGACCTACTTCTCTGCATACCCAACACTTATAATTATTTTTCCTGACTGGACAATAAGCGGCTTTCCTAAAAAAATCTTCATTTTTTAGAGTTTGGTTTGTTGTAATATTTTCTTTTATATTTTTCTCCTCTTTACTTGCTAAACCTCTTATTCTTACCAAAAAAAAAAAAAATCTTCTCCTTTCAGGTTCCTTTCCCCACTGGTGAGATGAATCTCAATAAGCTAGAAATTGTTTCTTTATTTTCTTTTGCTTTCGGGGATAAAGGCATTAATCATGATCCATTTTCTTAAATAAAAGATTCTAGAGCCGAGGGTATCAATGACATCTACTCTTTCAAGCCATGCAACATACTTTTCATTAATTATGAAATTTATCGGATATGACAAGTTGTAATAGAACGTACCAAGATTGGTTTTATTATGGCCAATTTTGTGATAATGTTAACTAAATTCAACAATATAATTCTCCACATACGTCATATCCTATAACTCTATACTATTAATCTTTCTTTGCCATTCTCTTGCTTTTTCTTTAGAATCAAATTTGGATCCGATAAAATTAGTGTCGATTTCCTTATGCAAAAATTTTTGAACATTATATCTGGTGCTTCCATCATTCTTAATGCATTTTTACCGTCTTCATTTAATGAATCATACCAATGAGCTACAATGCCAGAACAACTATGCTCGATATAATTTAAGAAATTTTCTGCTGTCTATGTGGTATTTAAATTCAAAACACTATTTATTCCTCTTTTTCAATGCTCAAATATTTCTTCTCTATTACGAACTCTATTGATGTTTAAGATATATCCTGTTTGGCTAATTAGATAAGGCTTATTTCTTCAAAAGTCTTAGTTTTTCCTGGGATAAACCCCAAGAACAGTTTGATTATTCATCCTGTTGGAACACATCTAGGTCTCATAAAATGAATATTTCTTCTAGAAGGTTCACTAAATTCTTCAGGTTTAGGAATACCATTGCTAACTAAACTAGACTCAGTTTCATCTGCATTGAGTTATTCTCCAATCTCATCAGTCTCATCATCAAATACCATTTTACCATATTTTTTATCTAATTTTCTTCTAATTTCTTCTAAAGGTACAACATTGAGATCATCTAGCTTAATTAAATTCATCTGCTCATATATTTCTTTTTTTAACTAGACATTATTTATCTCGTTATTACCATTAGATAATACATCTTAT
This sequence comes from Lophocereus schottii, assembly GCA_002740545.1. Classification (NCBI taxonomy): domain Eukaryota; kingdom Viridiplantae; phylum Streptophyta; class Magnoliopsida; order Caryophyllales; family Cactaceae; genus Lophocereus; species Lophocereus schottii. The sequence goes on along the minus strand of NCQV01088577.1, from coordinate 6,062 downwards.
TTATCAACTAGTGCATCCATGATTTTGTTTAGTTCTTTCAGAATTTGTTTGTTATCAAACATATTCTGTAATTCTTCCTAAACTACTTGTACTCCATCCTCTGCGTCTTTCTCTACCTTTTCAGATTTTTTTTTTAACTAATTTTTCTCCTACATCTTTTTGGATTTTTATATCATGCAAAGGAAATAAATTTTTCTTTTTTTTGGATTTTAGAAAGGATATTTATGCTGAAATATATTATTGATATTTAAAGTAGATTTTTCGCTATGTCTAATTTTATTAACCAAAGAAATATGGATTACCGACAATTGCTTTTTAATCTCCTTAATTTCAGTATTAATTTTTGCTAATTCACCTTTTAATTTTAAAACTGTATCAGTGATATAGTTTAATTAAGGTGCTACTGAAATTATTTCTTTCGGTGAATGAACAACATGTGAATAATTAGGAGTAGGGTAAGTAGGTGATGATTCAAGTATTAAACATAGTCAAGTAGTTTAACTAATCATTAATTAGCTTAGTAATCTTAATTATTTTTGGTCACATGACTCTGATATCAAATGAAAGAGAGTCTCGCGTAGTACTAATGACAGTAATTACACACGCACAATTGAAAGTAAGTTTTTAAGAATTGAGATTAAATATACGAATTTCAAAAGTTTTGGGGGTAAGTTTTAAGGATTGGGTTAAAAATCCAAAAAATCGGTCAGCAAACTTCGAGGTACTAAAATTTTCACTCCAAAAACTTAGGCCTTGAGTTACTAATGTCACATATGTCGGGATACCTAAGGATTAACTTCTCGTCGATTTAACATTAATTTTACAAACCCTTCTTACTTACAAACATGTAATCTTTTTTATTTTTGTTTTTAATCAACCAAGTATACAAGCTTAGTAGCAAAGAGGTAGAGTGAGAGGGTTAGTGTGAGTTACATCCACTACTAAAGTCTCTATAAGTTGTTTCGAGAGTTGGATTCGAATTCCGTTTATATCGACCTTTGTGTTTCCCTCTAAACCAAAACCCAAAAAAAAACAAAAAAAAAGTTACTAGAGGGACATCATTCTAGCAATTAGGCTTAAAGCATTGTTGGGTTGGGTGATGGCCAACTACGGATAATGGGCTGAAGACTGAAGTTGCTGATTGAAGTAATTGGATCTGGATTAGTGGGCCATTGGCTCAATTGGATGTGAGGTGTGGGGTGCACTTGCATGGTTTGCGTTGCGTGCAGTGGCTACTAAGACAATTGAGCAGGGAACCAATTCACTTCTAGTCTGTTACGCACGGTACAACGCTTCTTAATTCTTAATCTCAATCGATTAATAGGCAAAATTAACACAATTTAAGCTCATTGTACAACAATGAAATAAGCATTTGAGAATATGACCTCATGTTACTGGAAGAGTTGGAGATTATTTAGTTACGTTAGATGTTTGGTTAACATGTACTTATTTCATACAGATACACAGTAATCGATGCATTAGTAGCATATTGCTGGAATTATAT
>NCQV01088576.1:6219-16999 GCA_002740545.1 Lophocereus schottii | reverse complement strand
GTGACATCCAGTACAGAGCAGTTCCAACAGACCTGATGTACTGCGACCGCTGCAACCAGTTGAACTCACTCTCTCTTAGTGACTCTATCAATTGCTTAAACTTATCCTCCCATGATTGTAGCTTTATCACTTTCATGTTGTTTAAAATTTCTGAGGTTGCCCTTAGCCTCTCATCTTGAGATACCATGATCTCGGATTGGCATTTTTGGAGAAGTTTGGCAAATGGCACATTCAGGAGCCCACAAATAAGGAGGGGCACTAGTCCTGGGAAAGCACCATATCCCACAACCCCGAAGAGGACACCAATAGACAGAAATAGTTGAAGAGACAACGTCCAACCGGAGTGAAACCACCATGGAAACTCACCCATGCGATAGGCATCAACAGCGATGTAGTTCACAACCTCACCTGTGGAATGCTTTCTCCTCCCGATGCTCGAGAGCCTGAGTTGCTTTTGATACACTGCTACAATCAAAGCTGATCTCACCCTCATCCCTGTTCTTCTAGCATAGAAAAACCAATGCCTTTGGGATATAGACTCAACCACTTTAACCACAATCATACATCCTACTAAGAATAGACCTTCACGCAGATTCTCCTTTTCTTGGTTTGAGTAGTTAACAAATGCGTAAAGAACTAGTGGGGAGACTACTGTTGCTATTGTCTTAATCAAGGCTAATATCCCTACATAGATGCTTTCTTTCAAGTACACTTTTGTTAAGGCCTTAACAACCAAGTTCCCTGTACTCTCGGAGTTGTTCTTACCCGTAAGCTCTTGCCATGCATTCACAAACTTCTGGTAAGCTATATTGGCTTCATCTTCAGAAAAAAGGTCTGGGATATCCTCAAGCACTAATGGTTTTGAATAACCCATACAAAGTAGTGGATTAATCCATGAAAATATCAATTGGCTGAAAATGCTCGGCTTTTTGTCTGTTTCCTGTAGTTTCTCATCTATTAGTGGCTCTAACATTGAAGTGGGTGTCTTTTTCTGTTTAACGTAGGTGCAAATGCTTTTGGAGGCACAAAAGAGAAGCAAAGTGGTCACAAACCAAACCAGGATGTCTAGAACTGGAATTTCCTGATTGGTCCTAATCATGCTGATATTCCTAAATGAAACAAGCACATAGAAGCTTACCCACCAGATGCTAGTTAGCATTCCAACACATTTGAATCTCCGAACTAATAAAGAAACCGTCAGACTGAACCATATAACCCCTTCAACTATGTAAACCACCCAACTTAATGACGAAGTTTCCCAGTTTTCTGCTGCAAGTTTCGACAACGCAAAACCCAAGTATGCTATGCTGATTAACAGACAACAGATGGAAACCAATAGAATAAACCAGTTCTTTCTTTCAGCATTATGAGTTTGCTGTTTTCTGGGGGAACATGCAAGGAAAAATAGGAAGAAGAACAAGAGAAATACTAGGTTTACACCATCTGTGATAATTCTTAGGAGGCAATATGGTCCCAATTTCTGTTCTGTTTTACACATCCTTAGCAGTAACCCTGCATTTTAGTTGAAGAATCTGGTCAAATTCAATAAATGATTGCAATCAGGAATCATATCAGAAATGCCTCACTTGTTTATGGCCAAAACAAGAGATTGAACCCTTCACCCTTTTTTTTCTTTTCTTTTTTGTGTGGTTTTTTTTTTTGGGGGAGGGGTTGTTGGGGTTTGAATGTTTGATGTTGGTAGGAAAAAAGCATGAAAGTTTTCTCATGAAAAATATATGTTCTATCAAACAAAAAAAAGAAAAATATATGTGAACTTGATATCATGCAGCTTCAGATGCGTACCTTGTAGACTGTCCAAGGAAGCCATGGGCATGGGGAAGCTCCTTAGGCTTATTGGCTAATGCTTCTAAAATGTAGGAGACCTGAAAAATGTAAGCTGAAGTGCAGCACATAAATATAAAATCTCCCACGATACAAAGAGAAAGGACTCTCCTCTCTGTTTCTTTTTTTTTTTTTTTTCCATTCTGAAGTGAGAAAGACAAAGATCTCTGGCTGATAAGTGCTAATCATGTGGGCATCCCTTTTCTATAGGGAGAAAATAGAGGCAACCTGAAGACAAGTCGTTCACGGTTATTCCTCTATACAGAAGTGCCAGTATGCATACATGTGTCATTCAACAGTGGATCCCATTCCATGATCAAGGTATGTTATTTAGCTACCCAAATTTAAATTCAGATTTATCTACAATATATTTTTCGTGCGAAATGAGGCATAAACGTCGAAATATGTAGTATGTCTATTTTCATAAAATGTGAATTTGAATCATATATTGATAGGTTTGAATACTCCGTGTAACTATGGGCACGATTTGCTTCAATTGAAATGCGTCAAAAAAATATGGCTACAGATTCATAATGTCAAAATGCGCGGTTTTTAGTTAATAGCAATTTTTGTCCCGGCAGCAAAGATTTCATCCTTTTTATAGGGGTGCTCGCCTTTGCCCTTTGGAGTGATTCGCCTCTCTTCCCTATGTTGAGCTGTTGAAAAGAAGGCCAACTCTTGGCTTTTGATGCACCTTTTATGGATTTGAAACTAATAACTAACACTGCTGTCAATGTATAAGAGATTGAGTTTTAACCGTATAGGTTTTTTCATTCATAAAATTTGAATCCGAAATTTTATTTCCTCAAAGCAATCTCGAACAAGTTGAGCCACCCTGTGCAATTGGTATAGGATTTCTTTTTTCTTTTTTAAATCATGGTTTGTATGTTTGTGTTTTTATAAATATTTGATATGATACTTTATACAGTATAGCATAGAGACATGTTTGAGGGTAAATGTATTCTGCAGGATCTGCATGAGTATGTGACATATATACAATTATTAGCACGCGAGATTGACCAATTTACAGGCCTACCTTAGCTTTTTGGTAGCCAATCAACTCTTTTAAGCGTCCTTTAGCGGCGTCTGCTAGTGCCACCGGTTCTGATTAGATTAGTCACATCTACTAATCAATTACATTATTCATTATTATATCATCTTCTCTCATTCTATCATGGACTGCACAAAATGCTGGTTAGGCCATTCCATGAATTTCAGCAGATAATTAATAATCTTTTATGCACTGATCGAATGTGTTAATGATTTATTTAACCGAAATTCGAAATTTGATGTTCAATGTTGAGAAATATTTTCTCCATCTCATTTTTATCATCCTATTTTAATAATTATTTTTGTCCCAAAATTAATTTTATAGAAGTGGTCATTGAATGTACTACTCATCTATAATGTTAGCATTATTTTCGGTAATCCCCTATTGGCTGGTATTTAACCTTGTTAAAAAGGGGTTTCTTTTTTGAACGACTAGGGAAAAAAAGAGACAAAGGAAGTATATTTTGTTGCACATTTTAATGAGCCTCATACAAATTACTTTTTGGACTTAAAGTTTCTGTTATCTTAAAATTACCGCAAGTGCACGACTTAGCTGTAGCTAGGAACCGGTAAGTACAGATCGTATCCATAGGGAACTTATTTCCAATTACCAAATTAGACTTATAACACTCAATTCAGGCAAAAGTTCACTTTAGTTGATTGTTGCCCACTAGCAGTACCATTTTGCTAAAAATTGAAGAATTATCTAATCTGATAATGACAAAGGTCATGGATTGGGATTCACCACGCTAATACGTTATATGCATCATAAATTAGATCATACAAACCTGCCCATGAAAATAGTCAAAGTGGAAAGGATTATAATTTAAAGCGCATCTAAGCCTTCTCTCAAAGGTCAATAGACTGACTGAATTAATTCTAGTTATCTATTTTCATGAAACTAAGATCATCAAGGTCACAAGATTAAGCAATCAATTATTCCCAATTGAAACCCTAACTGTTTTCACATCAAGAAGATCAATCGCTCACAAAGTCGCACTAAATAAAAGACTCAACTTTTGATCTCCTAACCCTAATTAAAAATAGTGAATTAAACTCTCAAGCAATCCAACCATTATTTGGCGTACTAGGAAACACTTCAATTCACAATCATAGGCACTATTCATAAAACCCAAGGTACAATTTCGCATAATAGGGGCCACTCTCAATCCAAGACTAATAGTTTAGCCTCTAATCATACTAATTAATAATCACAATCAAGAACAAGCATCTAGAAAACATCACAAAAGTTGCAAACTTTAATTGAGAATGCAAAGGAAAGAAGAAAGGAAACGTACTTCAATTGATTCCAAGAGCAGTAGCACAAATTCGCACTCAACTAAACTTCAATCTAATGTTTAAGAATTTCTGAAAGTAATTAGAGTTGAAAACCTTAAAATCGCCTCTTTCGAGAGCTCTCAGCAAAATTACAAGATATCCCCATGTAACCGCAACATTATAGCTTAATCGCGCATGGCACTAATATGGCACCGTCATGCCACACGGCATGTTGCCACCGTGCCACTTCGCTGGAATGATGCTCCTCGCATTCTGGCTTGGAACGGTCAGGCTTCCTGGCATGGGGTCCCCATGTCAATCCTCTGGACCTTGACAACCTCTTACTTCGCTTGAAATTCACCTTCTTGGCCCTCTTTTCGCACAACATTTGTGGGTTTTCCTCTTTCCTTCAACCAAAATTCCTAAAACATGAAAACACTTTACATCATAAAATTCAGGGTGAAGGAGGCCTGTTCGACCCCTGTGCTTTGAAGTTTAACCCAAAAATTACCGAAATGAAGGGTCAAAATTGACTTTGAAAGAGGTAAAAATAGAGGTTTATCAACTCTCCCGTGCTTAACTCTTGCTTGTCCCCAAGCAAGGTTATCAACTAACAGAACGGTGGGAAGAGATTTGCCTCGAAGTGCCATCCTCCTCAGGTAAGCGGTGACAACTAGGTCAATAATCATGGCAGCTCACAGCTTAGAAACACAATAAGGGCGAAACACTTTTTTTTCAAAAATACATGTTCCAAAATGTAAATCACTCGACTATGGTGCAAGAATAAATACCCCATTTTGAATTGCGTAGAAGTGTCCTGCTTCCCCCTGAATTGTTGGTGTGCTAGTTAGACTGGTAGATCCTCACTTTAGGAGTAAGAACGGAAACACTCCTCTCATGTGTTTAGGGCATAATTTGATCACTCAAAATCACCCTCAATGCATGCATGCTATGTACCATAACCTTGGCAAAACTCTCAATTCTCCATCAATACAGGTAAATGCGCAGGTGTTAATCATAAGGGCTTTCAAGGTTGTATCGAGGTTAGGGCTAACAGTAAGGGGGTTAAAATTTAGGCGGATGGAGCTAATTATCCAAGTAGAGAGTAATCAAAACCATCTCCACACCACAGCACGATTGTTACCATTATCCCACAATTTAAGCACAAAGAAAGAGGGTTGAAGCGTTTTCTCTTTTTGCTAGATGGAACTTCCTTGGCCAAACATCTTATTCACATGTTTCTTCTTCTTTGTTTGCTTTTTTTTTTTTCCTTTTCTTCTGTTTTTTTTCTTGAAAGCAATAAGGAGAATAGCCAACGTCCAAGGATTGTTTCAACTCCCAATCATGGAAGACTAACAACTAATCAGAGCCAACCACTAAGGTGCAACAACAAGCAAATTTCCCATCAAAGATGACTCACAACATTGCTCCACTAACTTGACATAGGGTAGGATTGTTCGTTTTAGGCCATGGGTTGAACAAATATAAGTGAATCAAATGATAGGGCAAAAGCTCAAAGGGGGCAGCAAATAGATCATGATAACGCGTGATGGCTTTTTGGCTCATATGACTTAAAAACAAACAAATGTCTTAATCATATTAACACCATGCACATGCCAAACGTGATTTCGAAAAGAGTTAAGCCAAGTTTTAGAGATGCACATGTAAGGAGTTGAACACTTATAAAGGGATGTTAAGGACCATGTAGAGTCAATGGTCATTAAGGCTCAAAAATCTCACTAGGTCTTCTACCAAAATCAAAAACTAACTCAGAAGGTTGACCAACGATCAAGGTTCAACTAATTCATATCACAGCAATTCTCAGGGGCAATTATGCAAACATACATAGCCTAGCAATCAAAACATTTCCGCAACCATTTTCACAAAATGTTGGCCCCAATTGAGGCTCATTTGCCACAAACTACCACAATCATCCATCCAAATCATCACCCCTTGAATGTCATCACTAGAGCGGTTTTCAAAAAGCATGTCAACTTTTTTTTTGAAAGCAATATACCTAACTAACAGATTAATAAGCAGATAAATAAAGAGAAGATGAAAGGATTACCTCGTGGTCTCATACAACCCTACTCAACACGTCTTCACTTCAGATCAATGGCGGGGGCATTGGATGACCCGTAAGGCATCCTTCGATAAGTAAAGGTACCATAGAGGCATGTGAAGGTCGTCTTCTTCTGATCATCGGATGGATAGGAATCTGAAAGAAACCAGAATACCCATCCAAATAACAAAAGAAGGAATACTTTGCCAGCCTTTCTAACATGTGATCAATGAAGGAAAAAGGAAAATGATCCTTTGGGGTGGCTTGATTCAATCTATGATAATCAATGCATATTCACCACCTGGTTACGGTCCTAGTTGAGATGAGCTCGTCAATCTTATTCTTAATGACGGGCATCCCACCCTTTTTGAGTACTATCTGAACTGGACTCAACCATTCACTATTTGAGATAGGATAGATGATCCCAGCGTCAAGTAGTTCGACAACCTCCTTTTTCACAACCTTTTGTATATTAGGATTTAAGCGGCGCTGAGGTTATCTGGAGGGTTGAAGACCTTCATCAAGAAAGATGCGATGTATGCAGACTGAAGGACTAAGTCCCTTAATATCATCAATACTATAACCAATGATACCCCTATGCTTTCGAAGCAGATCCAACAATTTTTCCAAGTGGAGGCCATCCAACTTAGCACTAACAATAACAGGAAATTGATGAGTAGAGTCAAGAAACTCGTACCTGAGATGGGAAGGTAGAGGTTTGAACTTTATCTTTGATGGGCACTTCCTCTGCTCTTTGGAGGTGGGTTCCTCCACACTATGAACCTCCTTAGGGGACGACCTAAGCATATAGGTAGTGGACTCATTGAGACGCCTGACATACTTCTCCTTCTCTCCCGAATTGGAGCCGGTCCCATAGCAACCGATCAAAGTGGCCTCCAGTAGATCCCTCACTTAATGGCAAGTCTTGGCGTCCTGATTAATTGCTCTCTCTAGCACGTCGACTCTGCAACATGAGTCGCTTGGAGCGGGAGAGGCCATGGATTGTGGTAAGCTGAATTCCATATTTTGATTTGCTACTTAAAGAGCTTGATATTCTTTACATCTATCATAGCTCCCACAGTAGCTAACAAGGGTCACCCAAAGATGATCAGGATGCGGGAGTCTTTCTCCATCTCCATAATAACAAAATCACATAGGATGAAGAACTTGCCCACTTGCAGTGGTACATCCTAAAGAATACCCATAGGATACTTGATGGATCTACCAGCTAGCTGTAAAGAGATGGTAGTGAGTTTCAGGTCCTCCACTTGCAGCATCTTGCATATAGAATAGGGAATGGGGCTCACGCTCACCCTAAGATCACATAATGCCTTGCTAATAGTAACATCCACAACTGAACAAGGGATGGAAAAGCTTCCTAGATTTAAAAGCTTAGGAGGCAGCCTATTTTGAATGGTAGTACTGCACCTCTCAGTGAGAGCCACTATAACATTCTTAAGTAGTTTTTGTTTGTTAGACAGCAAATCCTTCAAGAATTTAGTATAGAAGGGCATGTCAGTGATAGCCTCAAAAAAGGAACTATTGATGTGAAACTTCTTGAACATCTCGAGGAACTTTCCATACTTAATGCTCCTTCTTAGCCTTTAGTAACCTATGAGGATATGGAATGGGAGGCTTGTAAGGCTTTACTAGAACATGCTCAGCTCAAACTCCTGGGTCGTTTCAGTATGGACCTTCTCACTTGGAGTCTCAATGGGGACCTTCTCAATATCTTTCTCATTGTCTACTTCCCTCCTGTCCTCCCTCATAGGCATCTGAGGACTCTTTAACTCCCTGCCACTCCGCAATGTGATGGCATTCATTTGATCCGTGGGGTTGGCCTCAGGTTGACCTGGTAGATGCCCCTTGGGCCTAAATAAATGGCTCATCTTCTAGTGAGTGATTAAAGTTTTAAACTTAAAATTTAATTGACTGACCGACTCACCAAGTGCCTCATTGGTCATGGTTTGGGTCACTATGAAGCACTCCATAAAACTTTCCAGATTGGACTTGAGTTGGAGAGGTTGTTGTTGTGGAGTGCGGTATAGGGAGCCTTGTATTGGAAACCAGAGGGTTGAGGTTGAGTGGCATTAGGTGGAATGGGGTTGTTGTTACGGTAGTAGAAATTTGAGTGGTTTCTCCAACCGGGGTTGGAAGTATTTAAGTAGGGATTATTTTATGGGCATTGATTATAGTTTTGCATGGCATTAGCATGCTCAACACCCTGAAAAGTAGATTGGCACTCAACAGCAACATGGCCTTGAATGCCACAAATCTCACAAAGAGCCTCAACATCAAACATCGCGCCTAGAGAACTCCCCACTAAACTCCTCGAAGAAGGAGTCCCAAGCCTATCAAATCGCTATACTAAAGCATAAACCTTGCTGGCAAGCAAATCCACAGCATCAACATCAAACATCACACCTAAAGAACTTCCCCATGAGTGCACCGCCAGCTGCAGCATCAATAGACATCTTCAGGGACTGGACCAATTCATTGTAGAAGGTTTAGATTAAGAGCCAGTCGGATATTCCATGTTGGGGGCATTGGCGTAGAAGATTCTTGAACATTTCCCATGCTTCATATAGTGACTCATCACCTTGTTGAAAGAAGAAAGTGATTCCACTGTCAACTTAGCATTCCTGCCCTGGGAGAAGTACTTGCTAAGGAATGCTCTTGATAGGGTTTCCTAAGTGGTGAATGAATTGGACTCTTCACTAAGAAGCCAGTCAGTGGCTCTGTCCATTAGCGAGAAAGGAAAGTGCCTCAATCGAATAGCATCAGCAAAGACCCCGTGTCACACTTCGCTAAAAAGTTGCGAAGATGAATATGGGGGTTCTCTCTGGGATGCCTACTGAACTGGTCCTTCTCCACGAAGGACACAAGAGCGGGTCGCAACTCCAAGTTATTTGCTTCGACGGCCGGGCTCACAACGGAGGAGGTGATGCCGGTTTCCTGCGATAAGACGTAGTCCCGCAGCACCCTAGGATCTTTCTCGGCCAAGATGATTTACGCTTGTTGTCTCTTTCTCGTACCGCTTTGTCTCCATGCAGTGGCTTTTATCTCTGAGTCAAAAGGAACGAACGGTCGATCCCTCTGACTGTGCCTGTGCATACAAAGTCAAGAACTACACCAAGCGTAAGCAAGTCCAATCAAGGCTCAAAGAGCAAAGGAGAAAAAGGAAAAGAAAAATAAATAGAAATAAAATGCCTAATCTAGAGCGTTTTGGTCACTTCCGATGTCGGAATAAACAAGTTCTCCGGCAACGAGGCCAAGATCTTATTGTCTTAAAATTATCGCAAGTGCACGGCTTAGCTATAACTAGGAACCGGCAAGTACGGGTCGCATCCACAGGAAACTTGTTTCCAATCACCAAATTAGACTTATAACACTCAATTCAAGCAAAAGTTCACTTTACTTGATTGTTTCTAACTAGCAGTACTATTATGATAAAAACTAAAGAATTATCTAATCTGATAATAACAGAGGTCATGGATTGGGATTCACCAAACTATTATGTTATATCAATCATAAACTAGATCATACAAACCTGCCCATGAAAATAATCAAAGTGGAAAGGATTACAATTTAAAACACATCTAAGTCTTCTCTTAAAGGTCAACAGACTGACTGAATTAATTCTAGTTATCTATTTTCATAAAACTAAGATCATCAAGGACACAAGATTATGCAATTAAGTATTCCCAATTGAAACCCTAAATGTTTTCGAGTCAGAAAGATCAATCGCTCACAAAGTTGCACTAGATAAATGACTCAACTTTCGTTGATCTCCTAAACCTTAATTAAGAATAGTGAATTAAACTCTCTTAAGTAATCCAACCATTATTTGGCGTATTAGGCAAGAGTTCAATTCACAATCACAAGCACGATTTATAAAAACCTAAAGCATGATTGAATTTCTCCTAATTAGGGCTACCCCCAATCCAAGACTAATAGTTTATCCTCTAATCATATTAATAATCACAATCAAGAACAAGAATCTAGAAAACATCGCAAAAGATGCAGACTTTAATTAAGAATGCAAAGGAAAGAAGAAAGGAAACATACTTCAATTGATTCGAAGAGCAGTAGCACAAATTCGCACTCAGCTAAACTTCAATCTAATGTTTAAGAATTTCTGAAAGTAATTAGAGTTGAAAACCTAAAAATCACCGCTTTTGAGAGCTCTCAGCAAAATTACAAGATATCCTCATGTAATTGCGACGTTACAACTTAATCGCGCAGGGCACTAATGTGGCACGGTGCCACTTCACTGGAATGATGTTCCTCGCATTCTGGCTTGGCACGGTCGGGCTTCCTGGCATGGGGTCCCCATGCCAGTCTTCTGGACCTTGACAACCTCTTCCTTTGCTTGAAATTTGCCTTCTTGGCCGTCCTTTCGGGCAACATTTGTGGGTTTTCCTCTTTCCTTCAACCGGAATTCTTGAAAACATGAAAACACCTTGCATGAGCAAATTCAGGTCAAAGAAGGCCTATTGGACCTCTGTGCTTTGAAGTTTAACCCAAAAATACTGAAAGGAGGGGTCA
>NCQV01088557.1:10386-20751 GCA_002740545.1 Lophocereus schottii | reverse complement strand
TAGCCGCCAGGTGGAATTCCCCCTCGAACAGAACCCTAACCGCCTTCCGAAAGAGGCTGCGTAAAAGCACGGGGCACGATCGTGCCACGTGGCACGGTCACCCAGTGCCACATGGCACGGCACCCCCGTGCCGTTTTTTCTGTCCTCTTCGACTGGACGTTCTTCGTCTTGACACGCCCGTGTCTTGTGTCGCACGGTCCCACCGTGCCGGTACTTGGATTTTGGGCCACGAAACCCAACACTAAATTGGGATCCAAACACAAAACCCAAAATACTATCTAAAAAGTATACTGAAGGGACATCAAACATAATAGCCTCATATCCTGTGTTATAGATAACTAAGATAAAATCTAGCTAAATTCATATTGGGTCCTATCTACTAGCTGGGGACCTCAACACGTACATCAAACGCAGCAAGTCTTGACGGAATCTAACACCATCCATTGAACAATTGCTCACATTCGACTTGACTCGTTCTTTACTCTAACTGATGTATACAACCTTATCTTAATAGGCCAATCCCCCTGGCCTAATAAGTAGTCTGACCCATTACGCACCATTAATCATGGCTAACTTACATAAATAAATCTAGATCAATGAAACTTCATTAGCCAATGTTAATTTAGAATTGTATGATGGTTGACAATGCCAAAACATGCTTCCGACAACAGCAATATAAGGTAAATTTACATGTGCTGACAATAATGGATGCTTTGTTATACAACCGGGGACTAATATTTAATTATTTGACTCATAACTTTCACCCAACCAACAGGGGCGGAGCCAGGATTTAAACCAAGGGGGATGAGATTAATAATACACATAATATAAACTTTAATAGTTCTAAAAATAAAATGTATAGGTACCACATTCAAGAAAGTTATCCTCGATTGAGAATCATAAGCATGAGCAAGTTCTTACTTAGGTTCATGGTTTTTAGTAAATTATAAACATAATTATTTACAAAATAATTTACATAATTATTTATAAAATTAGGTTTTGCCTTTCTTGATTGAGAATCTAGGAATTATAATTGGGGTAGTTTGTGTTTATCATAAACAAATACAAATTTGCCTAAAGTCAATAAATTTGACACAAATAAACAAACAACAACCAACAAATACCTCAATTCTAATTTCTAAATTCTCAATCAAGAAAGGCAAAACCTAATTTTTTAATTGATGAGTAAATCTCTAAATTAACCACTTATTCAACATAAATTCAATAAAAATTAGTAAATTAAACATAAACAAGGAAGTAATTACAAACAAAATTAGCCCAATTTTAAATCTTCAACCAAGAAGATAATTAGATTAAAATTCTCATTTTTCAATTCATGAATCATGAGTAATTCACTAAGTTAATCAATTATTTAACACAAATCTTACTAAAATCAGTAAAATAAACATAATTATTTACAAAATACAAAATTAAAAACAAAAATTGAATGTTTTTGAGAATTACCTCAAGTTGGGAATTGAGATTTAGGAGTTAGGAGGAGAGCTGAGGAGGAGCGGAGGCGGGCCTGGCGGCCGGTAGCGTCGGCCGGTGAGTGGATGGCGGGCTGGCGGGCGGCGGCCAACCTCAGAGTCAGTCGGTCAGAGAGTGAGAGAGAGAGTGGGCAGGGGCTGGCTGCGAGCAACAGAGGGAGACTGAGAGTCGAGTAAGTGGGCAGCGAATGAGGGAAATAAAGTTCCAAAACTCAAAAAAAAAAAATACAAGAGGCCTAGAAGCAACTAGCAAGAGTTGAACCCGCTACCGGTTGAAACAATAAGGAGGCAACCAACCACACAAGCAAGCACAAGTTTGTGAATTATTTCTGAACAAATTAATATATATCTATGTTTTTTATCCAAAAAAATATCTCATATTTAATTTTTTTCCCTCAAATAGTTGGGAGGTCAATTGACCCCTTACCCCAATGTAGCTCTGCCCTTGCCGACCAAACAATGGAACTCCTTGCAATTAACAAACAGTGGCACTTGAACTTATCATGATATTGCAGTTGTAACTGTTTGTTTTTGATTTTAAGGGGTGTCATTTCTTATCTTAGGGATAAGAATTGGTGTTACCATTTTGATTCGAAAAACACGTACAGGAAAAAAAGTGGTGCTACCATTAGCTCGTACTTCACTGTTTCCTAGATTCAAATTGATAAAACAGATACTATACTTGATCTTAATTAATTCTTAGCCAAAAAGGCTAAAAGAACAGTGCCTGTTTTATTAGCATCTTAATCCACCTCTTATACTCCCCAGTCCCCACCCAGGTTCAATTCTAAGGAGACCTTTGCTTGCTAAGTATTTAGAAAATGAAGGTGGACAGGCTTTGGGATCTTAGAATTGGACTAGTTGTTCTTCCCCCCCCGGCGGTTGGCGCACTAATTTATCTTTAAGATAGAGGTTCAGTGGATGACCCTAAAGAAAAAAATTCTTAGCCAAAAAGATCTAAGATGAAACCCTTTTTTTTGTAGCAGATAATATACTAGAATCTCCCTGTTTAATTCCCAATTGGAAGAATAAGAAAGTGTGCAACTATGTTTTGAAAGTTTAATAGGTACCATTGTAAGTTGTAAGGACGTGGAGGCAGCTATCATTATTTCTCTATGATTTTTGTTTGTCTTTTTTTGGATCATTGATGGCACGTTTAGTATGTTGTGATTTTTTTGTTTTTTGATTTGACGTGGGCATTGAGGGGACTAATTTCGTAACTATTAGCACAATCGCACAAACACGGCCTACACTTGATGCATGTTGTCTCTTAATTTACATCACTAATTATATACATGCTTGATCATAAAGGTAATATTACAATGCAAAACCTTGAACGTACCTTGAAAATGCATAAACAGCCGCCCATCAAAATTCATTGATGTATTTTTAAACGAAAATGATGCGAAGGAAAGATGTGGTTGATGTCAACGTGACGCTGTGATTCTATGCCTCTTGGTTCTTTTCCTTGCCTTCTGATGGATAAGATGAATCAATATATATTGCCCTCAGTAACAAGCTAATCCCTTGACTTTAGGGGATAAATATGGAGATAATGTAGGAGATAATTACAAAGACAATATATGAAGTAATTACAGCAATAATATCAGATATATAAAAGAAGCTGAGGATGTCACTCAATATTGTAATACTCAAGGTGAAGCACGAGGGTCAATCATGCCCAACTTGCACCATAAGTAAGTGAATTGTTTGCATCCAAGGGCTTTGATGAATACATCTATCGGTTGTTGCTTGGATGGAATATATGAGAAAACAAGGTCCCCAACTTCTAATTTCTCTTGCATAGAATGACAAATGAGCTCAATATGTCTTGTACCTTCATGAAAAACAAAATTCTTCGCGACGTGGAGCGCAGCTTGGCTATCATAGAATAATTGCATAGCAGAATCGTAAAACACCCCAAGGGAAGCTAGTAAAGCCTTCAACTAACTCAACTCACTTGTTATGGCAGCTATGGACCAGTATTTAGCTCCAGCAGATGAACGGGCCACCATTGTTTGTTTCTTTGTCTTCCAAGAAATTGGTGAGCCACCAAATGTAGCAAGATACCCAGTTAATGATCATCTGGTAAAGGAAGAAGGCCCCCAGTGTGCATCACAATATGCACGAACATGAAGATCACAGTGAAAACTCAACAAAATCCCATAATTGGGTTACATTTGATATACCGAAGAACCCTACAGGCAGCATTCATCTGTTCTTCCCCGGGTTACTTCATAAACTGTGATATTATATTTACCGCATACCGTAGTTCCAGTCTGATAATTGTTAGATAAATGAGGCGCCCTACCAATCGCCTATACCAACTAGGATAGTCCAACTTCTTGCTTGTGGAAAGTGCAAGCTTGTGATTTTCTTCAATAGAAAAATCTGTGGGCTTGCTGCCCAAAAGACCGCTCTCTACCATGATTTCAAGGGCATACTTACGTTGACAAAGAAATAGCCCTCGGGGACCACAAGCCACTTTAATACCAAGGAAATATTTTAAAGTACCTAGATCCTTGCAAAAGCAATCATTTAAACAGGTTTTGTATTTGGCACAAGCTTGTGAATCTATTACCTGCTAGAATAATATCGTCTACGTATATCCGGAAGGCCAAAAACACCTTACCCTTGTGGTATGTAAGCATAGAATAGTCAGCTTAGGATCACTTGAATCCATAAGTGGTTAATGTAGACGAGAGCTTTGCAAACCAATGTCTCGATGCTTGTTAAAATCCATAAAGTGACTTATGCCACTTGCACACTTATGTAGGAGAAGTGGATGTGAAACCAGGTGGCAAACACATATAGACCTCCTCTTCTAGATCTCCATACAAAAATGCATTATTCACATCCATTTGATGAAGTTCTCATCCCTTTGCAATGGCAACTGACAAGAGCATTCTCACACTAAACATTTTTCACGAGAGCAAAGGTCTCATTGAAATCCAATCCTTCCAACTGATGGTCTCCTTTTATCACTAGGCGAGCTTTGAACCTCTCAATGGTTCCATCTGACTTGTATTTAACCTTACAAACCCACTTGCAACTGATCGATTTCTTTCCGCGTAGTAAGTCTTTAATGATCCAGGTCTCATTCTTTTCTAAGGCACGAAGCTCTTCAACCATGGCCTGTCGCCATTTCGGATCTTTGACAGCTTCTTGATAATACCTAGGGTCAACAATCTTTGTGATGGTTGTACGAAAATCTCCATGACTATTAGAAATTATTGCATGTGATATAATTGACAAGAGGATAAGAAGTACCTGAAGAACCCTTTGATAGTGACGATGAGGTAGAGGGATCATCGGCTTGAGCATTATAGCAAAAATAATCGTCCAAGTGTGATGGAGCCCTTCTTTCTCTTGTGGGTCAATTTCTATTATTAGTACTAGGCTGAATAATAGAATCCTTGATACTCGCCCTATCTGTGAGCATGCCCAAGCCAACAGAATTGGACAACCCAATCTCAGGCGGCCCATACGATGTACGTGCAGTTTCTTCGGCATGAGCAGGAGGGCCTGTGCTTTCTGGCGGCCGAATAATGTCAACAATTTCGGACCCAGATAGATCCTCTTGCCTTTCTATTATGGGCTCCGCTTCCTCCATTGACCCATTGGGTCCTTCACGACATACTGCTCCATGAAAACCCCAATCCCTGAAGCAGATTTCATCAATCACATTATTTGTCCCAAGTAATCTGTTTTCTTCATGCTCCACTAGTTTGTGTAGAAAAGGAAAATATGCTTTCATGAAATACTACATCACGACTAATGCAGATCTTATTAGTTTCCAAGTCATGAACTGGTAAACCTCTGATTGTGCTATTTTTAGGCCCTTTATTTCATCGCTTTTCTTTACATATCTCCTAAATTTATTTAGGAATGTGATCACATTTGCCTTCCTTTACTCGTAATCATCTTGTTTAGAATAATTTTCCTTTTTGTAGGTATTTTGGTTATAATTGGAAGGAATATGAACGAAGAGTGAAGTTTTGGACAAATAAGAGGTTCGAGCATTCAGGAAGACCAAAGAATCAAGAATTAAGAGTTATAGAGTTGCATGGCTAGTCATGCACCTAAGACAGAAAGTTCTTGCAGAGTTGCACCGTCGTGCGTTATGAGCCCAAAAATTTTGCACAGCTGTGCTCCTGCCAATTTTTGCGATAAAAGTCGTTTCTATACTTATGCTTTGGGGGGCTTTTACTACGTTTTTTGAGAGTGGAATTTAGGCTTCCTCCTCCCACTCCAAACCCCATTAGGGGGAAAATAATTTAAGTTTAGTTTATGTATACTTTGTACAAGATCGATTGATTTCAAGATTCAAGCATAAGTTTCTCTTTCTCTCTTTAGTTTCATGTTTTTAGTTTCTTTGCTAATTTATCAGTTCTTTGTTTCGCTTATGTTTTGATGTTTATTGTGATTAAATTTATGATCTTTGATTAGAATTAGCCTCTTGATGGCTACTTGATCTTGTTTAGACCTTTATCCATCTTGTTTATGCTAAAATTTAGAGTTTTCTCTCATGCCCACCAAGTGTTATATGAAATGTTTGAAAGAGCTCCATCCGTGTTTTGGGGCTATTGACTTATGATAAAAGGTGAGGTTGATTATCTAGTGTGGGTAGAGAGGATAGCTAACATTTGGACATGAAAATAGTTTCTATCTTAGCTAGGTCATGGGTTGCCAATCTTATAGTTTAATTGAGCTAATCCTATAAAAATAGATGGTTAGAACAATTAGATTAGCTCATTAACCCTTGAGAGAGGGCTTGGATGGTCATTAATGATGCAACTTATCATCTTTGAATACTCGCATGACCTGAGAAGGTAAGAGTTTGATTTGTTTAGTTGGTTTGTCATAGGTTTAATCACAACCCAAGTCTATTTTTGTTTGCTCGCTTTAGTTGTTTAGTCCTTCTTCTCTTCACCCTCTATCCTGCCTAGATTGGTGTGCTTGAGTTAGTTTTGGTACTTGAAAACATAACTCCTAGTGGAATATGATTCGTACTTATCAATTGCTAGCTACAACTACACCATGCACTTGTGATAATTTTTAACTCAACATAAACCTTCCATCCTTTCTTACCATACAGATAACCCATGAAAATGAATTTTTGTCTTTTAGGGGCAAACTTGTCCTTGGTCCTTAGCTTGGAGTGAGCATAACAAAGGCAACCGAACATCTTAATATGCTCATATGAGGGCTTGGCATTGAATAGGACCTTTTCGGGGGTTTTACCATTTAGTACCTTGCTCGAAGTTTTATTAATCAAATGGCCTGGGTTAAGTATACTTTCTTCCTAAAAATCAAGAGATAGGTGATCTTGGAAGCATAGAGCCCGTGATATGTTCAAAATGTGCCTATGTTTTCTTCTACATGGCTATTTTGTTGGGGCATATCAATACAACTCGTGTGATGCATAATTCCTTTTNNTTGATAAAGTCGTTTGATAGGCCCGGACAGAAATTCTAGTCCATTATCACTTCTAATTATTTTTACATCCCTTCCAAATTGTGTTCTCACCGTGATTACAAAGTTTTGCAATAACATTGAGGCCTCCCCTTTTTCTCCCATTAGGTAAACCTAAACAGCCTGACTAGCATCGTCAAATATTGTAAGAAAGTAATGGGCACCACAAAGGGAAAGAATTCTATATGCACTCCAAATGTCATAGTGAATCAAACCAAACAATTCTTCAACATGACTTTCACTCCAACGAATTCTATGTGTTTTTGTTTAGCACAAAAACAAACATCACAAGGTCCATATTTTCATCACAACTAAGATCAAAATTTTTAAAGACTTGGTCCGAAGGATGCCTTAAGTGTCCACGCCATAAGGTATGTGAGCCTACTGCGTTGGCTTGAATCGTTGAAGGCAAAATCTTCTCGAAGCAGTAGACCCCTCCCCGTAATCTACCCACACCAATCGGGTTCTTCGAGATGCGGTCTTGTATCACACACAAGTCCTTGTCATAAATCATATACATTTTAATTCTCTAATTAATTGAGCCACAGAAATTAAATTGCAAGAAAAATTTGATATATAAAGAACTCTGTCCTAATTGATTTATGGACTCAAGTTCATACTCCCTTGAAGACTTGCCATCACAGTTTCCCCATTTGGAAAATTTACAGAGATGGGTACCACTGAGGTTTTATGTTCAAGATTTTGCAACTCGCCTACCATATGTCGAGAAGCCCTGGAGTTAATGATCCAAGAGGTTTTACTTGCTAGCTTTTCATAACCTTGCTTGGAAGGCTCGATGAGGCTAAGGAGCCTTTGAACTTGATCCCTCGTGAGCCTAGCAAGAGCATTGTTGCTCTGCTCTTCACATTTAGACCCTAGCTGCTGTCCAGAACCAGTGTTCCTAGTAGAATAGGCTACCTCACGCCCTTCCCCTCTACCTCGGTTTCTAACAACCAGACCACTGCAGGAGCTCCTTCCTCTACCTCTCCCTTTTTCATGGGATCCCCATCCGGAGGGATATCCTATAATCTCATAGTAGTTTGACTCCTTGTGTTTGAAAGAACCGCAATGCTTACATGTCCCTTTTTCAGTTGAGACTTGGAATTTTCCACCATGATTTGTCGCATATGCTGTCATTGTTTATATCCGGCCATCTCGTCCCACCATGAGCTTCTTTTGCTGCTCCTCTTAAGTCACAATGTTGAATATTTTCTCCAATGAGGGCAGAGGTTCCATGGAAAGTGTCTGCCCATGGATATGAGAATAATGATCATCATTCAGCCCAAGGAGGAATTGATATGATTTCTCTGCTTCAAACATCGCCATACTCCATGACACTACATTGTACTCGCAACCCTTGCATGTACACTTGCTGCACATACATGTGGGAACTTTGATGGTGTCGTTAAGTTCACTCAGAATCCTCTCAGTTTTGAGTAGAACTCAACAATGCTCATACCTCATTGTCTACACTCAGCAATATTGGCTTTTAATTGATAGATCTTTGGGGCACTAGTTTGCAAGTCTTCCCATATTGCCTTGGCTGTCATGACGTAGGCCACGCTGGGCCTCAGCTTCTGCTTAATGATGTTTAGAAGCTACGAACATACCATTAAGTTCACTATATCCCAAGCATGGTATTCGGTAAAATCACCATCTTTGATCTCTTGTTTCTTTAGGGTTCCATCAATAAACTCGAGCTTGTTCTTCGAATTTAAAGTAGTTCATACCGGCTTTTTCCATAGATTGTAATTGTCACCATCAAAGACCTCCACTGCAATTATTGTGCCCAAACTGTCAGATGGATGAAGATAATATGGTGAGTGGACTTCAATTACGAACCTCTTTGGTTCTCCATCTTTGGTCATGATTTAGATAATTTGTGCAAGACACGGAAGGTTCAATTTGACAATTGCTCTGATACCACAAAGGAAAATGATATGAAGGTGAAAATTCATATCACTCTAGAGGATGGATGAATAGGGTGATTGCATAAATAAAATTAAAATTGAAATCAAATGCAGAAATTAAATAGAGACAATGTGCAAGGATATTTTAACGAGATCGTGCCTCAATTAGGCTTAATTCCCCGCCTAGAGTTATCCAATTCTAGAATTCAACTCTTTGCTTCTCTTATTAAGATGAACTCTTTAACAATATCTCAGAGCTACCCTACTCTAGAGATCTCAAACACTTAAACCAACCTCTTGGTTTAAGTTTGGGGAAGTTGACCTCACAAACTCTGAGTTCACTCCTTAATAATTTTTCAAACCTCAATTATGTGATCTCAAAACAAAGCTTAGTACAATAACTAAATGTGTAATCTCAATGCTTTTTTTCACTTGCTTAGATGCTTGCTCATGCTCTTGTGATCACCATTTATAGGCTTGTAAGTCGTGATCTTAAACAGACAAGAAGGAAGTTTTTGCCCAAGATATCATGAAATTCGATTTCAGACCCTGGAAATATGATCTACACATTTTGATTTGATTATCTTATGAGCTTAATGTTCTGATTTGATCTTCTATGCAAATCAGTCACAGTGGATAAGCTGCATATGATATTTTTCTTGTACATGATGTTAGTGATCTCTTAGAAACAAGCAACAAGAGATTTTGAACATCATTTCGATATTATTTTGCAAATCAAAGTTGTAGTAGAATATTTCATTATATAAGTTAACTTAGCAAGATCAAATCATATAATATTGAAGCAAGGTAATTTTGTTCATAATTAATCTTGTATGATATTCAAATTTAATATTCAAATTTGAATAGGCTAGAGCATATTTTCCAATCAATTAAAATCATTAGATATGAGATGATACCCACATATTTTTCTATCCATAAACACATATTTGGGTGGATAACTTAATCCATCAAATCTATTAATATTATTCACTTAGATATGATTATATGGATAAATATCCATAGAAACTCAATATTCTTTCATAATCAATCAAGGCTTTTTGTCCAAGACTTAAACTATTCAAGTGCTAAGCCAATGTATTAATCAAATTACATGAAACGTATTTGATGAATTGGACCAATAAGAACGTTATATATGAAACTAATAAATAGTATAAATATTCAATAAATGACTATTCTATATATAATTATTATCCACGTTATTTGTTATCATCAAAATCATTATGTGACTCCTAGAATCAACAGAAGGAAAGATGTGCTTGATGTAAACGTGATGTTGTGACTCTATGCCTCTCAGTTCTGTTCCTTGCCTTCTAATGGATATACTGAATTGATCAATATATAGAGCCCTAATGGCTTATTTGGTTCTATGTAATCAAAGTGGTAATACAATCAAAATAGTAATGGTGATTCCATTACTATGTTTGATTACCATTAATAAATGTAATTAAGATTGCATTATAATCATATTT
>NCQV01088553.1:0-18001 GCA_002740545.1 Lophocereus schottii | reverse complement strand
GTCGAAATTAATTCATCGTATTTCGGATGTTGGTTTAGGTATGGATCTGGGTTGTTCGGTTCGGGTTTCGGGTGTTAGGTCAGTTTTCCGAGGTCTATTAAAAAGATATGTGACTTGGTGTGGAATCCAATAGTATCACTTACGCCGCATGATTTTTTAGGAAGAGTTTGCAAATAATAAGCCTTGTAGGTTAAGTCATTGGCAAGATTTGAAAAGTCGTGAAAATTAAGTTTTCACAACTGGGAAGGTTCATACAATACGAATAGGATCATAAACCTTAGTTGAAGAGTTATCCTAAAAAGTGAGAGAGTGATCATTTTGACCCAATAGTACTGGGTCTTGAGTATGTGTGGTATTCTCTTGACCTAATATGGCGTCCTGATTATATGAGGTTGGATAATGTTGAGTGTACCTAGTTGTAATCTATCTTTTCTTGCATCAATTGTTGCTCGGCCATAGTTTTCCCCCTCAATGTGGAGGGGTGTTCCATATATAAACACTACAAGAATCTTCATCATTAGACACCGAAAAAAATCAGTCTCTAAAATCACAAACTCAGTCTCAATTTAAATTTAGAGATCGGATAGAGACTGAAATAGCTTTATCGTGAAATTCTTGGTCACAATTTGAATTTACATACCAAATTATAAACAGCGGCCTCCAATTGAGACCAAATTTACAGACCGCCCAAGTTGGACTCTGTTTGAGTCTCACATAGAAACCAATATCTTCAATCTTAAATAGAGACCAACTCATATGCTTGGCGTCAATCAGAGATTGTTTCTATATGCTGCATTTTTACACACTGATTTTTGAGTTCGGTCTTAAATAGAGACTAATTTTTTTATTCAACCTCTAACTTTACAATTTCTGTAAAAAAGTTTTTTCTCTCTATTGTGTTGCACTATTTATTTTTAAAATTAAATAAGATTTTCATGTGGGTTTATGGTCTACATAAACATATAATCCAATACCCAAAAAACTTAGCAAAATAAACATTTTATTAATTTTATTAATTTTATCAACATAACCTAAATATGTACGAACATAATATCATTATTTACGTTTGATAATAACTCTCCTCACTTGCAAAGTTAAAAAAACTTTTTTCCTCAAGTTTCCAAGAAAGAAAAGAAACAAAGAGGGAAAAGCATGGTAAAATTAGAACTTGCATTCTTCCTGTATATATGTATGCTTCCATGATCTGCACAAGGAGGGCCAAAAAAAAAATATATTAGAACTTAATTCTCCCAAAATATTTATTTCTATTTGAAGAAAAATTAAAATGCATAACAAAAGATAAGAAAGGAAGCTATAACTTTTAAGATTGAATTGTTCCCAAATAAACCCAAGAATACCTAAATCAAAACACTAGAACCCAAATGCAAGGCCGACAACAATAGAATTCTCAAAGGAGACCACATTGAGCTCTAAATCGCTGAGGTCTGTGCAGGTTTGCGTAACAACCCCCAAAGAGTACGGGAAAAAACCTGTAAAAATTGTTGGACCAACAATTTGCCATAACTTTTTTTATTCATAAACAAACTCTTTTGCTAGACCCAGATGTTGTTTTCCTATTGCTGCTCATCTTCTTCTTCCTCTTGCTATGATCTTGATAATGGCTTCCCATCCTCCATTTTCTTTTTCCTTCGTTGCCCACTTTTTTTTAGCCTCCTTTCTATTCTAGAGTAAAGTTGGGCAACAACAAGGGAGGCGTTGGCAGGAGCATCACTAGAGCTTTGAGGAATTCCCAGCGTCTCCGCTACAGAGATGTCGGAGACAGTAGGGTTGAAGTCAATAAGCATCTCGTTGAGAACCACCAACAACCTTCGCTTGTGCTCGTATCCACCATTGTTGAGTATAAAGAGAGAGAGGAAGAGAGTGGGTTGCTTAGGGTTAGGGAGAGAGGGAGATGGTGGGATGTTGAGGGAGATTGGTGGCAGTGAGGAGGCGACGGTTGCGAAGATGCGGGCTATAGCAACATTATAATTATAATTGCTAGGGTTTTAAGGATTCTGAGACCAAATTGTAGAGACTGAATTTTCGAGACCCTAAAAAAAATGGTTTCTAATGAGATAGGTAATGCAATTGGATGCCAATTTTGGTCTCTAGTTAAGTCAAATTATTTTCGTTTTTAAATGTCATCTCTATTAGAGTCCATTTGTATTTTTGGTCTCTAATTTTGGTCTCAAAAGGGAACAGAACATTTGCGTCTCTAACTGTGGTCTCTAATTTAAATTAGAGATTGAATTTGTGTGCGGTCTTTAAAAATCGGTCTATAATCATACAGATTGTTGTAGTGAAATGTGGTCATTTTCTTATGGCGTCTTTGTGTTTGATTAATTTTTCTACTGTGCTTCCGTTTCTAACAAGTTGATTAATGTGAGGTTTAAACCAACAAATGGTATCAGAGTTGATTGCAGTCGAGTGGGGAAGAAGCAGATATGTAGAAGGCACACACAATAGAAGATGAATGTGGTTGGATCGAGCATATGATGTTGATTGATAGAGTAAAAGACTTCAAGTTGTGCATGCAGATGGATACTGTGTCTTTTCGTCATTGATGAGTTTTGATGGAAAACTGAAGAGTTGAAGTAGATGCCATTTTTTTGCGAGTTAATATATCGAGTTGAAGTCGATTGATATATTGATTTTGTGAGTTGATACATTAGCTGCAGTGAATAGTTGGTTGAAATAATTTTCAGTTGGAGAAGGAGATTTATAGATTTTGGGTCCAACCGAAAATTACATTAATTATTTTTTTGTTGATTTATGAGAAAATAAAAAAGGAAGTAAAAAAAGGAAAGAAAATGAAAGAAAAGGAAAGAAAAAGAAAAGAAGAAATGGGAAAAAAAACAAAAGCTTATCTGAATGCGATGGAAGGTTATGTTGATTTATTAAAGACTCCCTCAATATTAGTGGCAAATGTTATTGATTGTTTTGACACTACAGCTCAAGGACATTGGATGTTTTGATTAAAACACAAAAGCTTAATTTAAGTAGATTGAGCTTTATCATACTAACACATCTTGTCTCAGTGGGAATCCAATGTCAAAGCTAGAACCGTTGGCTTTGGTATTAACAAAATTATTTTTGGAAAAATGATATATATGTTATCTTATGTTATTCTTAAGATACATTGCTTTTTAATGTCTTTGAAAAGTGTCCTTATTCACATCTGAATGGATTATATTTTTCTGATGTAATATATCCTTACTTATCAACAAAGATCTTGTAATGATCATATTTGATCCAGTTTATGAAAGTTGTATTACATGAATCTTGAGTTCATTGTAATTGTTTTGATTGATTTCGATGAGATCTTTGGAGATCAAATCAAGCTTTTCTCTTTGTAATCAATAGCCATTATTTTTGTTAATCAAGGCAATTTTGGAAACACCAAGGTTTCAATCAACGACATTAGATTCTGGATAGAATACATTGAAGAATTGGCATGTACTAGTCCAATGGTCAAGAAGGTTTTAAATCTATAAAAGGCGGAGCTGAAGCTTATGACAAAACATAAGAAAGAATTAAATCGTGAAAAGCAGTCAATTACAATCATCTTTAATCCTCTCTTGTGTACTTCTTATCCATTTTAATATTTGTAAGGGAGAATTGTAACAAGTTGGAGAATTTCCTTGGGTAACTAGGTATTGGGAGGTCAATACTTAGTGAGTGTGCTTAATGGGGTTCCTTAGTTGAGTAAGTTTGGAACTCTAGATAGTGTATAAATCCAACGTCATTGGTGAGTGCTTCTTAAGTGAACAAGAAGTAGAGCAGATCAAATCTTAATGAAATAAGTGCTTAAGTGGTGATTAGCCCTGTTTAAAAGAGTCAACATTGTAAATGTATCCTATATTTTATCCCATTTTATTTCTACACTTTAATTTTTGTTTATTACTGATATTGGTGACTAACCTTCAAGGTTGTCTCCTTCACATTGGCAGTGCAAGTTCAAAGTATATTGGATTTTTATGAAACCTTATTTTTTGTTTTTTAAGATATCAGCCAATTCACCCCTTCTAGCTGATCTAACATTGAGTTTTATGACCTTCATTTATGATTGGGTACTAATGCCAAGCTATGATGAGAATTCTTAGAGGAAACATTTTCAAGGGATACAATTGTTAAAAAGATATGTGATTTGGGGTGGAATCCAAAACAGTCACTTATGCCATAGGATTTTTGGTACATGTCTGGGCAGAGTTTGCAAGTAATTAATCTTGTAGTCAAGTAGTTGGCAAGATGTGAAAAGGTCTTGAAATTAAGTTCCCACAATTAAGAAGGTTTATATGAAACAAAAAGGATCTTAGACCTTAGTTAAAGAATTATCATAGAAAGTAAGAGATGAATCCTCTTGACTCAATGTGGGGTTATTCAACCTGAAAATGATGCGCTTTATACCCTTTTATTATATATTACTTGCTTAAAATAAATAATTAAATTAAAAATTTTATATTTTTTTATTTTGTAGGAATTTGGAAAATTTGGGATAATGGAGAAATTTCTTTAAAAAAAGGTAACAGGAATTGAATTAAAGGGATCAAGGAGAAAAGAGATGAAGAGGGGAAAAAAGGGGCCCAAGCTCTCGGCAGCCCAGCAACACTACAGCCCATTTCCGTGCACAACCCAGTTCACCCCTCTCTAAGGGTGGCAATGGGGAGCGAAATCCCCGCCTCCGTCTGGGGCCCGCCCTGCATTAGGGAGAAATCCCCGTCCTCATTAAATGAATCCCGAGCGGGGATGGACACGGGGACGGGGTGAAAATTTAACATGTCCCCATCCCCGCTTCTCCCCTTGGAGAAATATCCCCGTCCCCATCCTCGTTTCACCATTCTCTATTAGGGAAAAATCCCCATCCCTGTCCTCACATATTAATTTAAAATTATATACGAGCCCTTTATTTGTGAACATAATACTAAATTAATTGGAAAAAACCCTAAATTGTATGGACATATTTTGTGTAATTTGTACATTGTTAGACTTATGTTGTATGAACTTGTTAAACTTTAATTTAGATTAGATAGTAAACTTTAGTGAAATTTTTTAGACTTATGTTGCATAGAACCTAGAAAAGCTTATTATATAATTAATTGGACTAGGGTTTAGGGATGGCAAATTGAACTTTCATTCAAGACTTGTAATATAGCTATCACAAAGAAGGGAAAAAAATCGCGGGGAAAAATCTCTGTTGGGGCCTCGTCGGGGATTAGATCCCTGCTGGGGATGGGGACGGGGGGAATTTTTTTCCCCCGCAATAGGGAATGCGGCAGGGACGGGGAATATACCCCCCATCCCCAACCTCCCATTGCCATCCCTACCCCTCTCCCTTCCCAGCTGCCCAACCCAGCTCCTTTGCCCCTCATGTGCGAGACACATGAGCCGAATTTCCCTCCCCTTTTCTCATTCTTCTTTCTCCCTTCTCTCTCATATGGGCCTGTTTCTTTCCCCACTCACTGACCTACTCGTTTCTTATTTTGCTCGGCCAAATTTTGAGTTTCCTCAACCAGCAGCCTAGACGAGCCCAGCGTGTAGCTCCAATCTGTTCTCAGCATGTATCCTCTCCCTCACTAAAACCTTCACACACAGTGCACATGTGATCACGAGTTCTGCCATTCTTCTTCTTTTTGTGCCCTCAGCTTAACCCAGAAAACCTAAAGTTCTCAAACTGGTGCTGCTTCTCTGCCATGACATAAGCTTTCATTATCTCTTTATTCGTCAGGTATTCACTCATTCACCAGCATTATCAATGTCCAACAGTCAGCTTCTTTATCTCTCTTATCAATTCAAGTGAATAATTGGATTTTAATGGAACGACTACAAGTTCACCATTGAAGATTAATTGAAGCAATCAAAGGTCGAGAGGCGGCGTTTATTAAGCTATAACTAGAATAAGAGTCGAATGATGAAGAAGAGTATAATAGAATAGAGTTTTATTTTCCAATTCAAATTCTTTATTTCCATCCTCGTTTTCTTTATTTTTTTTTAGTTTCAGGTCTAGCTTTTAGTTCTCAAATTGGTGTACTTGTTGGTTTGATCGAAAATCACAATTTCATTATGAAATTAAGTATTGTTAGGATTTAAGTTCTAGTGCAATTACCCAATTTCTTACTTTGTTTCACATTGAAATCAAGTGCTTTGATTTTCTCCAGTTTTGATTTTGGTGGGCTCTGTCATAGATGGATTATGAGGCTTGGTTCTTGAGCTCTATTTGGATTTGTTCTGTTTCAATTCAATCTAGGATTCTTGCTCAGATGAAATGGAGGATTGAGATATGGATATAGTTCATGAGTTCTATTGCTAAGGGGGTAAAATTTATATGATTCTAGCTCTCATCTTTATTCTCCTTTCTGTGAGGTTGAGTTTTGGTTTTCAGTACATTAATTTAAGCTTAATTGTGTTCTATCCAATTTTGTCGATGATTTTAGCGTGCGACTACTACTTTGAGATGTTTTTGCCTTATTGTTTGCCTCGTTTGAATACTGGTTCTTAGTAGATGTAGTGTTTCAGATTGGACAGCTAGTAGTGATATCAAGTTTTCGATTAATATATGACATGTTGTCCTTCCTTTTGTTTTTGATTTACGCTACTTATTATAATGAGGTCCTTAGTGATTTGATTTTGAAATTTATCCTTGAGGACGATACCCGCAAGTGCTACAACGATAAACCATATGCTTGCGAATTTGACAATGAGTTTTTGGCACCATTATCGGCGATGGAATTTGTGAAATTGTAAGTCGAGTCATAGTTTGGTTGATTGAGTCATTTTCATTTGTTTACGTACATTTTATTTTTGATTTTAGTGAGTTTTATTAGTTTAGTTTAGCTTTCTTGTGTTTTTGATTTTGTTTAGGGTTTATATTTTGATTTTATTCTAGTCAATTTTGTTTTGCTCTTTAGTGATTAATTTTCTGTTGAGAAAAGAAAATCAATAAACAAATTGCAAGCTATGGACTTAGTGTAGGACCAAACCAGAACTGAAGATCAAACGGAGTCAGTGCAGGTTTTTAAAAATTTTTCAGTTTTTATTTTTATTTTGTAGGGTTAATCTAGGACTGACTCTGCTGTGCTGATATTTTTACTAGATTGTTAGGGATTGTCAGAGTTTAGGTGAATTTCTTTGAAATTTCTATGAATTTTTGAAATTTTCAGTAATTTTTGAAAATAGAGTTCCTTGTTTTTATTTTTCTACACTATTCTGGGATAGAAAACAACATTAAAAAATATATTCATATTCTCCATAATTTAGTTGAATTTTTTGGGTAAATGGTTTTGAATTTAAAGTTTGATTCTAGTTCATTTTTATTTTTAGCTTTTGCTTGTTTAGGTTTTAGTTTATTTTATATTTTTGTTTTATTTTTTCTATTTTCTGTGTTATTTTAGGTTTAGTTATTTTCTATTTTTGTTTTATGTGACAAAAAAATAATTGAAAAAATCCAAAAAAAAGGAAAAATAAAAAGATTAAAAATACTTTTGAAGGTGTGGGCATTGCATGATTGGTTGGATTAAACACCCTGCAAGAAAAAGACTTGTTGGGATTGAATTCGACCCTAAACTAGAATCCGAACTTGACACCAAGTCTGAACTTGAACTTAAAGAAATTGCATAAGATAGGACCTAAAGTGATATTTTCTATCCTCCGATGACCACTTTGCCATTGTGTTTTGATTTGCCTAACCTAGGACCTAATGTGACCTTTGGGTTAAGACCTCATTATACTCAAATGCTCATTAAATTCATTGGTTTAGAGGATGCATATTTGTCTTTAACAGAATTTAAAGAGCTATGTTCCATGATGCATTTCCCTAATGTTTATGTTGATGTAGTGAGAATAAAATTAATTCCATTTACTTTAAATTATGGTCCTAAAAATATGGATGCATGGCTTGGTTGCCAATTTTGTTTCAACCTAGGATAACCTTCTTACGTTGTTTTCAATAAAATATTTTCTAATGCCAAGAATGTAAAGCTTAGGAATGAGATCAATTAGTTTGTTCAACTAGAAAGGAAGTGCTTTTGGAAATACTTAGATAGATTTAAAAATTTATTCGCCCAGTGTCCCTGTCATGGTTTAGACCAAGAGCATTTGCGCCAAACTATTTATGAAGACTTGACCAACAAAGCTGAACCATGCTAGAGTCCATGCATGAGGGTGACTTTCTCTCTAAGAGTGCTACTGCTGCTTGGGAATTTATAGAGGACTTATCTGAGAAGACGATGTAGTAGGAAATCGCTACAGCTGACCGTCTAAGTTCTAGGTTTGGTAGGGGTGGAATGCATTCTGTTTCTGATGCGAGTCACCTAGAGTGTAAGATACTAGTCTTAGAAAACATGTTGAAGGGGTTATACGTTCAGACTTCCTAGACTTCTCAGACTTCCTTGTGTCTTGTTTTCACTGTTAGGCCTTAGATTATACATTGAGTGCATGTCCTTATTTTGCTTACCAGTTATCTTCTGGATATAAGCAAGTGAATATGGTCTACCAATGACACAAGAATAAGCCATTCTCCCCTTACTATAAGCTAGGGTGGAGGAATCATCCTAACTTTTCTTAGAGTAGTGAACCAAATATTTTGGTCCCTAACTCTCAACTTGGAGTGTTTCTTGGAAACAACTCCCAGCCCATCTCCCATCCTTCTAATTCTTTTCAGAGATCAGCTTTGCAAGGTGTACCTTATGCGTCTAGACCTCCACCTCTTGTTACTCAAGTTCAACCTCCTCTTAGCTATAGTAATATTGATAAGATTGAGAGGAGAATTATATGGAAAAGATGATGAGAATGATGACTGAATAATTTTTCTAATTAGTATCATCTACTAAGGAGCTAAGTACCTTTCCTAGTGAGCCAGAGGTGAACTCTAAGGGTCATGCTTTATCTTGTTTTACAGTCAACCCCTGTGAGAATGTGAGGAAAGTGGATGTAGTTATATCTCTTAGATCAGGTCAAGAGGTTGATAATGAAGTGGGAAATTCTAAAGAACCTTGCAAATACCATCAGGGATGTTGAGTGATTGTGTGGGATCAGGTATTTATGGGGTGTATTACAGGCACCCCAAACCCAAAGTAGGGGGAGAGCATAGAGAGGGGAAGATAGATTCGTGAGAGTGAGTAGTGACCCAGACACTAGCTAAAGGAGACGGAGAGTACATAGTCTTGTGAGTGTACTTAATTATAATTTATCCTTTCTTATGATAGTAGGTACACCGGTTGTTACTGGATCATGGTTTTTCCCCTTAATGTGGAGGGGTTTTCTACGTAAAAGTATGGCGTTCCTTTTCTTGTGGCGTATTTGCGTTCATTGATTTTTCTATTATGCTTCCATTTCTAACAGGTGGATTAAAGTAGGTTTAAACATAATGATAATAAACAAATTGTAGCCTAATCCAAAATGATGACATTTTAGTAATAAAATTAAAATGATGGTATCAACTGATATAAGCAAAATTTTGCAGCCTACCTAGCACTGTAGGCTGCACCTATGGTATAATGTTTCCCCTTAGATTAGATATCAGATTGTTTATTTAATTTTTAAAATTCAAGCTTATCTGTGTTCATGCACATTTATACAAATTGTAAAACATGATTTGAGTGAGGTTAGTGGATATCTAGACACCAAATTTGCAAAAGATCCATCTAATCCAACTTAAAAACCCAAGTTGCAAAATCATTTGGGCATGATCGAATTGAACGCAACAATTATCCCATTGTTTTGCGTTGGCTAATGGGAATCTGCAATATGTGATTAGTTAGCTAATCAATACAAGAAGTCATTCAAATTTTGAAAGAAAATTTTGATGGAAAGAAGGGTGGTCAATAATTTAGAGGGAAATATTGATAAAAAGCAGTAAGTTGATGGATATTGCTTTTCATTGTGACCAAGGTTGAATTTGATGGCCGAGGACATATTTTTTTTAAAGAATTATCGGTCAAAATGGTTGCTTAGTAATTTTTTGTGATCAATAGGGATGGATTTCAACGTATCTAATCAAATCCTACAGGATTCTGATGAAAAATCCCGAAACATTCCTTGGCTGCTCTAGATTTCGTCTCATTTTTTCATCCCACAACCCTTGTCCCTCCCCAATTCCATCCCAAAACCAAGAAAGCCAAAGTCCAAGACCCTTGAACGACCTTCATTTAGGGCCCACACTAGGGGCATTCATGGTTTGGGTACTCGAGCCAAAAGAGATTTTAGTTTCATACTCGAAATTTCGGGTTGACAAAATGGTGAATTGTATCCAAGTCGAAAATTTTCCAAAAATTTCAGTTCGGGTTTCCAGTTACCCTATAACCCAATTCCTTTGAAACCTTATTTTTATTTTGCCTAATAGATTTGTTGTGTTAATACTTTATGCTATAAACACTATTGTATTCATCAGACAAGAGCATCATCATCGCTTGTCATTTAAACCTTAACCATGAACATAAACAAGTACGCAACGTAATTAATACAGCCATGAACATATTAATATATCACATCAGCTACTTGGAAAAAAAAATTAGGATAATTGGCCACATAGGAAGAAAAAGGATAATTAGCCATTGCAACTTCATTCTATTTGATAAAGCATGCTTAGAAAGAGGTATAAATGAAATCATTTTTATGCAATCAGAGAGGCACCACTAAACTGAATACAAGAGGCTTCCATCGAGTTATTAAGACAAAAGTTAACTGTTTCAATAGCACAATTACATTTGCAACTTCAACAAGAGTAGTGCGCGATATTTTCAAAAAAAGAAAAATAATTTTTTTTGGGGTTTCGGGGTACCTGAACACCCAAGACATTTAAACTGTGCTTGAACCGATAACTCGAAAAAGTATCTATTCTATCTAAACCAATTTTTTTGAACATTTCAATGTGGGTACTCGATATTTTGAGTTAGGTAGTGGATTTTTGGTTCGGGTAATTTTGAATACCCCAACCAGATACTGCTTCCCCATCCCCCTAGATTCTCTCTCTCCTTCCTAAACCTTGCATGGCTGCACTTTCTCTCACTTTAGCATACGTGCAAAAACTGTCTTGTTCCTCCTACTAATAATTCTACGCCCACCATGGTTACTTATCTAGCTCGCCGCACCTCGACTGCCCACTCTCTCACTCTACCATGGTGGACGAAATCAAGAAACTTATTGGGCAAGGTAAGAGTAAAATGCTCTTTTATATCAAGTTCAATCCATCGCATGCCATATTTTCGATATGAAATTTCATATCCGAATTTTAAAATTTCGTATGTGAATTTTGAATATTCAAATCTTAGAAATGTTGGATATGAAATTTCAGGTCAAAATTTTGGCAAGTTCTAGTATCAAATTTCAAGATTTGAAACTTAAATTTTCAAATCTTAAATTTCATAATTTCTGATTTAAAAATTTGAGGATTCAAAACTTCAAATTTTGGATCTGAAATTTTACAATTTCTCATATGAAATTTCAAGATTTGAATCCTGAAAATTTTAGATATGAGATTTCCTATTCTTATATGAAATTTTGTAAACATTTTAAATCTAAAATTGTTGATAAGAAATTTACATATTTTAGTTTTAGAAATTTCATTTCTAATCTTGAGATTTGCGATCTTTATCCTTCTCTTTTTTTCATCTTCCTTTGTTCAATGAATTTATGATTTTCAATGGTTGTTGTTTGTAAGATTCTTCTCCAAATTTTTTTTCCAAATTGCAACCTCGAAAAATCTGGACGACTGTATGATTTTCCTGAGCAGTGGTGCTTTATGAAGGGGAGCCATGAGAGACCCATGAATTGGTTTGTAAAGAAATGGGTGTTATATTTAGGTTCGAAAGCTCAATTATTTTGTGGCTTTTAATTTCATGGGCTTTTTATTGTATCTGGGCTCTAACATTTGGATGTTTAAATTTAAAGTTTCAGATGTAAATATCGGAGCTCAAAAGTGGCAATTTCATATTTGAAATTTTAAACTTTTCAATATGAAAGTTTGAAGTTCACATCCAAAGCATTGAAGTTCCATATTTGTAGCCTGACGATTCAGGCTAAATTTTTTTAATTCTTAAAAATTTAAAAATTGACTGTGACAGAAATAGAAGGGAAACCTTGTAGCAATGGTAAGGTTGTCTCCGTGTTACGAAAAGGTCACGGGTTTGAGCTGTGAAATCAGCCACTGGTAAGCTCAGGTTAGGCTGCCTATAATTCACCCCTTGGAGTGCAGCCCTTCCCCGGACCCTGCGTGAATGCGGGATACTTGTGCACCGGGCTGCCCTCTTTTTTTTACTGTGATAGAAATATTACAGAATTCTTTTGTCAATATTAGAGCTGGCAAAAATCTGTTCGACCCGATTACCCGACTTCGTCTGACCCGGAAAAAAATCAGGTACGATCACAAAATTTATGTCCGAATTTAAAACTCGGGCACTCGGTTATGTCCAAATTTAAATCCGAATCGGCTTTGGGTTCGGGTTGTCCAGATTGTTGAATCATTTCGGGTTCGAACATATTCGGACAATCGGATAACCGGGTCCAAACATCGGGCAAGTACGTTTATGTGTAATTTTAGTCCCAATTCTCTAGAAAATTTTATAAAAACAGCTTCGGACAACTGGGTTCATACTTTGAAAAATCGGGTTTAATCACACAAAATATCGGTTGAAATGTCCTTAAATCATATCACAAATTCGGACGTTCGGATAGTCAGGTTCGGAGATTGGACATTTGGGTCCGTGTCCGGGTCGAGCCAGCGTGTCCGATTTATAGTCCGGACAAGATCCAAGTATAAAGTTTTTATCTGAATATCCGATTTGTCCGAACCCGAATTGTCCCGGATTCGAATTTTCTCCCGCCCTAGTCAGTATAACTCATTGATGGTTTGACACATCTATCAATTTGGCGCTCTAAATTGGACTGACGGATTGACAGTCCATCAATATGGTTTGTCAATCTAATTTTGACCGATCTTCAGGCCGTCAGAATTGGTTCGTCAATGCTACTGGCAGGTTCGGTCAAAAACTCATTTTCGCCCAATGTTTTTTTGAACACCATATATTTCATCAAAAATTTCATTGCAAGTATCAATTTTCGTCAAAATAAGCCCAAATTCCTGTAGAAAATGTCTTCACTTTGTGTATGTTTTCTTGTAATGGGAATTTGCGATATGTGATAAATGGTGATCCTATCTATTGTCACTGATTATTTCATACTAACTGTAGTATGGATTACGAGTAATCCTCCAACCCCTTTGGCCTTGATCTCAAGAAGGACATTAGGATCCTAGAATAATTAGGGCTTTCCAAATCTCTTGTAATTCTTATTTGTATAGGATTCCACAATATCTTTTGCTATTTTGTATTGTTTTAGAAATATAACTCTTGTAATCTTGGGAGATATAAATAGCAGAAGACAGCCATGGGAAAAAGCTGAGAAAAATCGTTTCTCTCCAAATCGAACACTTTTCATGGTATTAGAGCTACACAACCAAATCTTTCCTCTCCTCAAAAATTAACCATCAACCATGGGTGATGACAAAAAGAAGGAGAAAGAACAAACTGAATCTTAATTCGAGCGATCCCAAATCTCCATATTACCTATGTAGCTCTGATAAACCGGGCAATATAATTTGTCCTATAAGCCTCAATGGCAAAAACTATGCAAATTAGAGCAGGCTCGCCGCCAATGGTTTTAAATCAAAGAAGAAGCTTGGCTTTGTTGATGGATCTCTATCAAGACTAGATAATGCTTCCTCAGATGTTGACGCCTAGGAGAAGAATAATACAATGGTCACTGCTTGGCTGTACAATGTCATAGACGAAAATCTACATGGATCAATCGCCTATGCTAAGACAGCTAGTGACATTTGGACAGACTTAAAAGAAAGATACTCACAAGGTAATGAAATTCGAATTCACCAGTTAAGAAGAGAAATTACTCTTACAAGTCAAGGATCATTGAGTGTGGCTGATTATTTCACAAAACTCAAGACTTTATGGGACGAACTCAGTGCATACCTGATGGTGCCAAACTGCAATGTGTCAAGAAGTATAATTTGTACAAGCATCAAGAGGCAGAATAAGTGCATAAATTCCTTATGGGGTTGGATTCATCGCAATTTGGCGTCGTGAGGTCGAATATACTGAGCATCGAGCCACTTCCAAATCTCAACAAGATGTACTCAATGATTCTTTGTGAAGAAAGACAACAGAGCATGACAAGAGGGATGGAAAACAAAACCACCACAGAGGCAGCGACGTTTAAAGCCTCCACCCCAACTAGAGACCGGTAAGGAGGCAGGCCGAAGTGCACCTATTGCTTGAAATTAGGCCATGAAAAGAGTCAATGCTATGAATTCAATGGCTACCCACCAAATTGGCAAGGAAGAAGGAGAAATCGACTCACCCATGCCACAAATCAAAACCCTAACCGGAGCTTGGGAATGACAGGGGTAGAGAACTGGCATGAAGGAGCAGCTGGGTTCAGACCGAAACCCATGCAAAACAAGACCCATGATGGCATTGCTAACAATGCTACCAAACAGGGGGATGCATCGAGTTTTATGGAGCCTAGCGAGCACCTAAGCAACACACAGTAAGGGAAGTTCGCCTGTTTCACGCAAGAACAGGTAGATGTGTTGTATTCTCTCTTTAAGAAGAGAGAAAATCAGGAAAAAATGAATGGTAAGGCTTTTGTTTGTGAAATGAATGCTAAGGTTATCGTTTCTATCACTCTTCTGTGGGTCCTTGATGGAGGGGCCTCGCATCACATGACATCAAAATGATTGTCTTATTCAATAACTAAAAATTCTCTATACCATTAAATATTACTTTACCTGAGGGTCAGGGCATCCCAGTGGTAGATGCAGGCATGGCAAATGCAGCTCTGGAACTAATTTTGAAAGATGTTCTTTATACGCCAACTTTCACCTATAATCTTATTTCTGTACCTCAGTAGATTCAGGGGATCCTTTTTCTGTTCCCTCTTAGTATCGGAGGCTCATCGGTAGACTATTTTATTTCATTATCACCAGACCAGATATTACTTACTCAGTTCACATTCTGAGCCAGTTTATGCAGGAGCCATGACAACGCCATTTGGAGGTTGCCATGAGGATATTACAGTACCTCAACTCTTATCCCGGTCAAGGAATACTCTTCCTTGTAGATTACACGCTAGACTTAACCGTATATTATGATTCTGATTGGGGTGGATGTCCCATGTGTCGTCGTTCTGCTACAGGTTACCTGTTCCAGTTGGTACAAGCTCTAGTTTCCTGGAAGATAAAGAAATAGGCAACTGTTTCACATTCTTCTACAGGGCTGAATATAGGGCCATGGCTGATGCTACAAGTGAAGTAGTTTGGTTACGAAATTTGTTGTGTTTTTTGGGAGTAAAAGTTTCTACTGCATCCATGTTCTGTGATAGTCAAGTGGCACTACATATTACAGCTAATCCTGTATTTCATAAATGTACTAAACACATCGATGTGGATTGTCATTTCATTCAAGAAAAACTACTCTTTGGTGTTATTGCTACTCAATACACTCCTACTACGGAGCTGCTTGTTGATATTTTTACCAAGGCACTTGACCATCGACAGTTTCAGTATTTGCTAAGCAAGTTGGGCGTGTCAAATCCCCACGCTCCAACTTGAGGGGGAGTATTAGGATCCTAGAATAATTAGGACTTTCCTAATCTCTTGTAATTCTTATTTGTATAGGATTCTACAATATCTTTTGCTGTTTTGTATTATTCTAGAAATATAACTCTTGTAATCTTGGGAGACATAAATAATAGAAGACAACCATAGGAGAGGGCTGAGAAAAATTGTTTCTCTCCAAATCCAACACTTTGTAGGGTGCCCCCTGGTGGGTTTGGCTTCATGTCAAAAAGATAAAATAAAGGTATTTAAATATGAAAGATTCTGGGACATAGTTAAACATGAGCACAATTTCGCCTAAAAATGAGTCAAATAGTTTTGAATAATTTACTCTTCCGTTGAAAGAAAGGGGGCATGAATCCCCCCTCAAAGTTTTGTATACATATTTAATGCATGTTATTTTAAAAGTTTGCCTATCCAAGACATTTCAGTCTTTTCAATTTTTTTCCAAGAGGTTAATTTGCCTAATATACAAGAATAGTCCTTTAATCTACTAAAGGTAATAAAGAGGTATCTCACACCAATGTTCGAATCCCTTTACAATAGTATTTCTTGTTTTTTTTTTTTTTTTTTTTTTTTTTTTTTTTTTTTTTTTGAATAAGCGCAACGACTTGATAACAACCTATAACCCTAAATCGTAGTGTACTCCTAGGATGAGTTAAAAATAAAAAGAAAATATGAAAAGTTACTTATTAGTATTGTTTCAATTAGCACTTTTTATTTCAATGCTTGTTTGCTGGTGTTGATTTGGTCGGCTAACCCATCAGTCTAGACAATGGTTTGTTGTGAAGAGCTTACGGTCATACCCTTACCTTTTTTGCTTTGAGCCCTCCTCACTGCTTGTCTATCCCAACCCCCAACCATTTCATTCTCTCTCCTTTTATACCCTCTAGTACCCCTTCCCCTCTAGCTTCCCTATCCATATTTAGTTCCCCTCAAAAAAAAATGTTCTTATAAAATCACAAAATGAGTTTAGAATTAATTGAAAAGGCAAGTATCTAATTGCCTAAAACTAGTAAGTAATGAATTTAATAGGTAAGTATCTAGTTGCCTAAAAAAGTAAGTATTTGAGAATATTTTTATTTAGAATGAAATTTACTCCCTTAAAAAAATCACTCTAATTTTAAAGGCAAGTATTAAAAAATCTTCAATGTGAAAATAATGACTCGATTAATTTTAAATGCAAATATTTGGCAGTATCCTTAATTAAAAGATAGTTAGCCAAAATTAACTTTTTTTTTAATGAAAAGTAGAGGGGTTATATTAATTCCGAACTAATATGGATACACATATCTTCTGATGCCAAATTTGTTACGCTATTCGAAACATCATCTACCCATGATCTCCTCTCAAAAGAAAAGGGTTGCCAATGTGCTAACTCATGGGCAACTATTCCCACCCCTCTTTACATAAGATCAAGATAAATAACTAAAGGAATTGGTGAAAGAAAGGATGTCCCGGACTGACAGCCAAAATTATCTTGGGTGTTCTTTGCTTTGAGATTCTGGATCAACGAAACGCAATCTTCTTCTACAACCAAACCATCAAACACAACTTCCTTGACGCATTTACGGATGAAAAGGTAGGACCTCGCTTCCTCAACCTCCATGCCTACGAAACCCGTTCCCTGCTTGACCCTGGCTAGTAGGACGTCTCACTCACATGAGCACAATATGAACCCCCAGCCCCAACCACTATCACGGATCATTCCTCCATCAAAATTAAGCTTAAGGAGCCCCAATGACAATGGACTCCACCTGTGCGGACAGGCCACCAATCTGCTAGGCAAAGACTCCCTCGCCTCTTGAAGGCTTCGTAATAGAGAACATGCTCGTTAGAAGACATTTGCTGGGTTTGTCTCTTTAGACTTGAAGATAAAAGCATTACGAGCCGTCCAAACGACCCAACTTAGCTTTGTCCATATAGGCCATCGCATGGTCCACGCAATCTCTCATCATCATAAAACGAGAATCCCAGAATCAGCCATCAATACCACTTAACTCCTAACCTTCTCAGCAAATGGACAGTCAAGGAAAACATGCAGGTCCAACTCTTCACGAGCCCCACAAATGGCACATGAAATCTCCAAAGAGTGAATTCTGCTTGCTAAATTACATCTCGTGGGAAGTAAATTCTTGCAGACCTTCCAAGAAAGACTTTCACTCTTGGTGAGACCTCAAGGTCCCAAATAGATTTCCAGGAACTAGAATCAAGAAATAGTGGCTTGAATAGCATTGCATAAGTCTTGTTAGAATTCAAACATGCTCATAGCATATGTTGGGATAGCTTAGGCCACAACCTTTATTAGCACTTCCCTCCCTACCCACAAGACGAGTTTGTCCATACATCTCGACAACCTAGCTTTTATGCGATCAATAA
>NCQV01088544.1:0-26584 GCA_002740545.1 Lophocereus schottii | reverse complement strand
ATAATCCATGTGGCATTTAGATTCAGGACACTGTTCATATGTCTTTTCCAATATTCAAATATTTCTTCTCTCTTATATGCTCCATCTATGTTTAGGACGTAAGTCATTCAGCTAATTAGAGTAAGACTAATTTATTTAGAGGATGTGGTTTTGTTGGGATGAACCCAAAGGAAAAGTTGGTTGTATGTCTTGCTAGAACCTGGGTCTCATAATATGGGTATTTCTTCTAGATGATTCACCAAAGTCTTCAAGTTTCAGAATAATGTTGTTAACTAGATTCGATTTGATTTTGTTGATGTAGAGTTTTTCACTAATCCCATTGATTTAACTTTTATCCACCAATTTTACAAATACTTTTTCCAATTTTCTCTTAATCTTTTCTAAAGGAACAACATTTAGATCTTCTAGTTAAATCAAGTTAATTTTGTTGATATATTTCTTCTTCTAATTGGACATTGTTTGCCTTTTCATTATCATCAGATAGTGCTTCTTGCTTGTCTACTATTGCACCTATGATTTTGTTTAATTCTTTTGGATTTTCTTCTTTATCAAACATATTTTGTAACTCCTCTAGATTGTACTACTCATATTCCATCCCCTTCTTCTTTCTTTCCTTTTCTAATAATTTTTCGGTTGATCTACCCACTTCTTTTTCAATTTTTATGTCTTGTAATGGAAATACATATTTATTTTTTAGATTTTGGAAAGGATACTTATGTTAAAACGGAATACTAATAGCTGAATTAGATTTTCCACTATCTCTAACTTCATTGAGAGAGGAAAGATAGATTACAGACAACTGCTTCTTTACATCCTTAAGTTTAGCCTTAATTTTTGCTTACTCAGCCTTTAATTTTAAAACTATATCAGCGATATGGTTTATTTGTAGTGTCATTAAAGTGGATCCCTATAGCGTGGGCACAATATGGGAATAACTTGAGGCAGGACAAGTCGATAATGATTCAAGCATTAAATGCAATTAACTTAATTAAATATTAATTAACTAAATTATTTTAATTATTTTCGATTACATGGCTTTGATATCAAATGAAAGAGCGCTTCAAGTAGTACCTATGAGAAGAATATCATATGCAGAAAATAAAAATTTAAATTTTTAAGGATTGGGGTTCAAAATGCAATTTTCAAAAAGTTAGTGCATTTGGTGCAAATTTTTAAGAGTCCGATTTGGCCCCAAAAATTATTTACCCCAAAGTTGGATGCACTAAAAATTTTTGTCCAAAGTAATCAGTTTAGAAAATTACTTGGACTGAGAG
This sequence comes from Lophocereus schottii, assembly GCA_002740545.1. NCBI lineage: Eukaryota > Viridiplantae > Streptophyta > Magnoliopsida > Caryophyllales > Cactaceae > Lophocereus > Lophocereus schottii. The sequence goes on along the minus strand of NCQV01088544.1, from coordinate 25,310 downwards.
AGGGGCTTTCTCTTTACCCTTTGATTTGTCGCATGGCACAAGAGGGGTAACCAGTAGCTGATTTCTTGGGCTAAGAATGGGGCCTTATCTTACCACTTTGATTAGAAGGCCTAAAATAATAGCATAGAAAAATTAACGTTGTAAAAAAATTGGGGGAGGGGGAGATGAAAAATCGTAGGTAGGCTTAAATATCAATTAACCATTGGTTGAGATAAAGATGGGACATGGGTAAATATAGAGATCTCATGAGTTTTGATTGGGAGGTAGCCTGACATAGAAAATCCTAATTAGTATTGAAGTAAGTAATTGAAATTATAAAAATAGAATTCAATATTAGAATGGACCTTTGGTGGGGAACTCACAAGGATAGTAGTAGCAGTAGCTCTTTAGGAACTGGGAATTGGGGTTTAGGACAATAATTGAAGTTAAAGCACCAACTGAAGTAGAATCACCCTTCTTCCTTTTAATTAGTCAATCTAAAAAAATTAAAACAAATGAAAGAACTCCTTCAGCTTGTACTTTAAACATATTAAATATGAAAAAAAATAAAGCAAATGCGAATGGATTATTCTCCTTGAAATTGTTAACACTTGTAGTGTATGTCTTCATATTGTACGCTTATCCACTACAATTGTTGCAATGCATTTTGCTTTCCAATTTAGTAACCCTTCCAACCTTCTTACCAGTGGTATCGCCTTGGTCAAACCTCCTTTTGGATTAGAGAACACCTTTTTTCTTTAGTGGAAAATATGGGGCAGTTAGTGGCTTACCGAGAGTTGTACCCCATAGATCATCCTGATTGATTGGGCTCAAGGTACACGAATTAGTAATCATCAAGTACTATGTGCTACAACAATCATGAACAAATTTTAAGGGATTCGAACTTTCATGCCTCATGAATGCTAAAGCATGATGATTTGGTATCCCACTAGGCTCCCAAGCCTTGCAACTACAAGTTCTTTGATTCATTTTCACTACAAAAGACCTAGTCCCCTAGGTGACACCATATAATCCATCTGCTACCCTCATTTCCTTCCACTATCTTGCCTTGGTCTTTCCCTTCTTTATCTTGGTAATGATCCTATGGTTGATTGCTTGCTTTTATCCTACAGCCCATTCTTTCATCTTCGTTATTTCTACAGGGTTTTATTCTAGATTTCTTTGACATGGGAACAATGGTTTTGAGCCTAACTTTAATGTTTTTTCCAGTGAACGTCTTAAACATATTATTATCCATATGACATTTTGTAGTGCTAAAATGTAGCCTCTAGAAATGTCTTGGATCTTTCTCTTTTAATCAGTCTTATGCTGATGCATCTAAATCCTGCATCTTTTTTATACGCCTTTCATAATGTACTTCATTACTGAACTTTGCAATCCTCTAAAACACTTCTCTATATTATAAACCTTTTTATTCATTCCTTAGGCTAACATAGACATGTCTTGCACCTAGTCTATGCTCAGCTTCAGGCCAAAACTTCTTAGCACTCTGAAGAAGACCCTACCATAGTCAATTCATTAGTAGTTAACGTAAGCAAAATTCTTACAAAGTAATGAAACAAAAACAAAACAAAATAAAAATGCATGATATATTCTATTAGCAAATACAAAGGTCCAACCATAGCTATTTTCCAATGTCTAAATCATGTCCTAATAGGTCACCAAACCACTCCTAAGTCTTAATGTTCTCACTTCTAACAACACCCGAAGCTATGGGTTAAATCTAATTGGTAGCACCCTTGCTAACTGCAGCCAAAATCTATTCAGGTCATAGCCACCTTAGAAAATAGCCATCAAGATATATAATCCTCCTACACTAATCTAGGAAGCTATTCTTGAAGGCACCAATGCAAATATACAATATATTGAAGACACATTGACCCTAAAAGGGTTTTTTATTTTTTATTTTTTTTTAGTCTTGATCATTACAGTTCTCCCTAGGTTTGCTTATACAACTCATAAGCATAATTTCTAAGCTGCCCGAATTGCTCATTATAATATCCAATGATTGACTTTAAAGCTATGATCCAAGTCCTTCTACATGTTGACATGGCTGCATTATAGTTATGTTGTCTCTTGACGACGGTCTTCAAATCTCTGCTCCCCAACCTTAGATTGCCTCTAAAGGCTTCCATATAATTCTTAGCCATCTAAGCATTTGTCCTATACCGTTTCCTTTTCTCAAAGTTAAAAGGCACAGAAGCATGTTAATAAGGCATGGCTAAGGCATGGCTATTACTTGAAAAGAGACCTAGTTCCCCACCATTGACACCCAAAGCCTTCGCTGACATCCATCACCCAAGCAATGACATTGTATTCTAGTGGGATCACTCTTTGTGAACTTTAATGACATCCTTCAACAATCATGTAATTGTTACTTAGCTCCTTAGTCTCCCTTTTATTCTTAAATCATATTTCTGGAATTAGGTCTATATTTAGGTCAATGTTGCCTTAGTATCTTAGATACCTAGCCCTTTTTCTTTTTGACTTGATGGTCTTCTTCCCCTTTCCCTAATCACCTACACATTCAAATTCACTCTCACTTCTAGGGCACTTAACATTATTAGAATGTTGATATCTTTCTTCATCTTCCTCCCCTGTACCATTGCTAGTACCCTCCTTTTGTACAACCCCGTTGGTGTGAGCATTCATTAACACTATGGCCTTGTTCAATTTTTCATGCCTTGTATTTTATCTTTTCTAACCTTTTTAGGTTCATCATCTTCATCACTGCCAAACTAACTATTGTTGGTATCTAAGTCATGAAATTCATCCCTTGGAAAGTAATTCTCAACATCCCCCTCATTTTCAGCATCTTTCACATCATATTGATCATCACATGCATTAGTGTGCTCCATAAATAAATCCACATGAGGGCCTCTCACATAATGTCATTAACTCTCTAATGTTGTCCTCATTTTGGATTTCAACTAAACTCTCCTCAAATAGAACCTCTGGTGTGCTAAAGTATATTGTCTTAGTTCTCTTCGTTGCATAGCCTAATTCAACAACAACATCTGTAATATCTTTTACCCTTAAATAATCAAGGTTCTTTACCTTAGCGAAAATAAAACATGCCCACTCTCAAAATGTCCCCCATAATAAACATGCAAGCATACAATATTACCATGGTCATAAAGTATTCTGCATATTTTAAGAGAAATCAGGAAATTAAGTCATATCCAAATCCCAAAAAATTGAAAGTAGAGCATTGGGGTTTGTAATCCTTCCAAATTCATATATTGAACTTTAAAACACAATTCACGTAACTAATTAAGCTAAACTTTTGCTTGTGTAGAATTAACAAAGCTCAACAAACCAAATCAACAACATTTTAAAAAACAATCACAACTGTATTTCAAAATTTTTATTTTTAAAAACCTAGAAATTACTTAATGAAGAACAAGCTGATCTTTAACAATCTACTGCTAAAATTTTGGAATTGCCTATATGATCTCCAAAGTCAAACTCAATAGATCAGTAGGCTTGCAAAATTTTTAGGGTTTCACCTTCAGCCGTTGTTGCAAAGAGAGAAAGGTGAGTAATGAACATGAGTGAAGGTTTAGGGTTTATGTTTAGAGGAAACATTTAGGAGATGGTACTGTTTTTCCTTTTTCCTTTATTTTCTTAACCCCTAGCTCATGTTAACCCAAGTCAAATTTTGTTTTTTATTTTTCACCGATAGTAACCTATTAAAGTGGTATGCTTAAGCCAAATAAACAAGTTAAGTGCCACTAGGAGGTACCATAAATTTTCAACAGTAATTTTGAATATTTTTGAAATTTCAATGGCATTTTTGGCCAAGAACTCTTTGAAGTGTTCTGTCTAAGTGTTTAAAACTAGATGTGGCTTGTGATACAAAGCAAGGTTTATTTTAGTGGTGTATTATGATAGGCCAATAAATATGTTGAGAAAGTAATTATGTTGAGATGGCTTATAATGATCTTAGTGGTGTATTATGTAATAAATATGATAGGCCAATTGTAGTGGTGTATTATGATAGGCCAATAAAATGTGGTAAAATTATAAATTACTTTTCTTCTTGCTAAAATGTGGTAATTCAAAAGACCTACATAGGAAAGATAAATTGGCTCTTAGGGAAGTTGACAAAGTCAAAACATTATCAAATAAATATGTTGAGATGGCTTAGTGGAGTGAAAAACTTTCTTTCTTTTAGAAGCCCAAATGACAATGAGTGTAATCAATGCTACTTAGATTGATCGAAATTGAACTAGCTTGAGTAGGCATGGTCTACTGAATCTATTGAATTGGGCCAGACTTACGGATTTGTAAGAGAGGTGTTTGACTCCACTCATCCCCATGAGACCAGTGTAGCTCCGACCTGGACTTTGTCTTTTTATTTTTGCTTTTGTACTTTTCCTAAATTTAATTGTTAAACTTGGTAATGGTTCTTGTTTCTTTTGATTGCATTTTAATTCCTAAGTTTATTTTGATGAATTGTACTCCTTAAGTTGCAAATTTCATCTTGGGCACAAAACTCATTCAAGAAGGGCAAATACTTGCATAATTGGACTCTATTGGAGTTCTAGTTACTTCAAGTAAAATAATCTGGTTCAAATCCAAATTGACTTCATTGAAGTGCTCAAAAATCTAAGACACCACCATTCCTTGGTTGGGCCCTTTTGTTCCCCCCTTCTCCATAAAAGAAACCAACTGAGCAATCTCAAACCATTCCTAGTTAAGCTAGGATTAGCACAGTTCATTATTTGGGCTAAGTACTATAGTCCTTGTCTTAACTTAGACTTGTTTACTGACGACTGATCATTTGACGTGATACTTTCCTATAGAACTTGTTCAACTATTTGAAGTGAAGGAATTAAACTTCATTATGTGGGTTAAGGTGTCATTATATACCTTAAGTTCCTCACCATTTTGTCTATTAGTATGGCAACCAGAATAAGAACTTGGGAAAAAGTTGAATGTCAAGTTTTATTCCAAAGAAATTTACATGAGGTTATATAAAAAATATTGTACCTACAATAAGGCAATAAAATGATGCTAAAGATACAAAATTAATCGTGTCCACAAATAATATCACAAATATTACCTTCCTTTAATTCCCTCAACAGCCCACTCAATCTCAAGGTGGTAGTGGAAATCCCATCTTGAGCTTGTATATAAGCTCTCGAAAAGCGTCGAAGCAAATGATCTTTGATAAACGCATCAGCAGCTTAGTCAAGTCATGACACAAATATAAGATGAAGATCGTTTGCTACCAAATGGTATCAGATGAAATGATAATTAACTTTGAAGTGTTTAGTTCATTCATGAAACACATCTTCATGGAAACTTGTATGGCACTATGATTGTCACAATAAAGAGGGCTAGAAGAAAGCGGGGTAGCACCCATATCCGCTGAAAGCCACTAGAACCAAACAAGTTCAGATGTGGTATATGTAAGAGTGCAGTATTCAACCTCTGTACTTGAGTGAACAACAACAGTTTATTTTCTACATCACTGAGAGATTAATGAGTTGCCAAGAAAAATAAAAATAAGTAATGGCCCATCTATCGATGGAATCAACTGCCAAATCGAACTCGAAATATGCCTATAAGGCTGCAACCCATGATGAGTGTTAAAAGGGAATAAAATTCCATGAAATAGATACCTCTGACATAGCGAATAATAGGAACAACAATTGCATAATGGCCTGTACGAGGTGCAAACATGAATTGATTCACAATATGTGTTGCATATGCGATGTCTGGGCCTCTGACTGTGAGATATATGAGACTTCCAACAAGCTGACGGCAAAGTGTATGATCTTTAACTGGAACACCAACTACAAGAGTGAGCTTGAAATTGGCTTCAATATGTGTATTAGCAAGTTTAGAGTCAGAAAGACCTACTTGAGATAACAAATTAGTTGTATATTTGGCTTGCGTAAGACAATTGCCAACTAAATTTGATGATATTTCAAAACCTAGGAAATAATTGAGGTGCCTAAGGCCCTTTATTTCAAACTGCTGATTGAGGAAGGATTTTCACTCATGAATACCATCTAACATCATCTCTAATAATGATCACATCATCAAAATAAAGAAGTATTAGGATGTTGCCTTTGTAGGTACGATGAATAAACAAGGCATGGTCATATGAGCTAGGTGTAAAGCCAAAGTTGCAAATAGTAGAGCTAAACTTAGAAAACTAAGCTCAAGGAGCATGTTTCAGCCTATATAATGCTCAGTATAATCAACATGCCTTGTGGGGGAGATGGTGACAACCTGGTTGTGGTCACATATGTAATTCTTCTGCAGGAATGCCATAGAGAAAAGCATTCTTTACATGGATTTGAAATAGTTTTTGTTTCCTACTTGCTATAGCAACAAATAAGCTTCTTACAAATTTGAGTCAAACCACAAGATCAAACATCTCCTCACAATAAATACTACACTCTTAATTCGAACTAGGAACAACCAAGCTAGCTTTGCACCACTCAATCTCTCCAATTGCATGAGTCCTGATCTTGTAGACATACTTACACTGTATCATAGATTTGATAAGCCAACTAAATCCCAAGTATGCACTTTAAGCAAGCCTTGTAACTCTTCTTACATAGCTTTCTTTCAAACAGGATCAGAACTTGCCTCCTTATAGGCTGAGGTCTCATAAAGAGATGCAAGTGTTGCATAAAGCTAGTAATCTTTGGGATATTTAGGAAGTTGTCACACTTGGTTTAAACAACAGAAATGCAGTTCTATTAAGGTGTCCTCTATTTGGATTATAGGTGAAGAGTCAAGTAAATCACTAGTGTCATGAACAAAATGGTCAATAAGAGACGGACTACCAGTTGATGATTCAGATGGCCCTATTAAATTAGATAGCTCAATTGAATCTTGAAGCTGCAAACTAATGTTATCTTCATTTGAACAGAATTCAGTTGAAGAATCAGTGAAAAATGGTTTGTTTTGCTCAGATTGTTGGAAACTAGAAACCAAGGAGAATATTTTGTACTCCCAAAAAACTACATGGCAAGAAATGCGAAGACATTTTGAAATCAGATCCCAACTGTGATACCCCTTAGGCTTAATTCCATATCCAAGGAAGTAGCAGAGCCGAGCACGTGGCTCTAACTTACTGTGTTGATGGGGCTGTAAAAAGACAAAACAAGCACAGCCAAACACATGAAGCATGTTGTAGTTAGGAATGTTACCAAACAAATGCTCGTGTGGTGATTGATCACCAATTACTGGAGAGTGTATAGGAGTAATGATATGAACAACAACAAGAGCAATTTCACCCTAAAATATTTCTTCATAAGAAGCAGATATAAGCAATGCACGAACAGTATCAAAGATATGACGATGCTTTCGTTCAGCCCTTTCATTTTGTTGAGAGGTCCCAGGATAATAATGCTGAAGTATAGTACCATTTTTTGCAAGACGTATTAAAATCCTTTTCGCTATACTCTATAGCATTATCAAATCAAAAAGTTTTGATCCCACAAGAGAATTGGGTGCACATTACGAAAGTTGTAATAAATCTGCTGCAATCTAAGTGACTTTTGAGAAGATATGTCCACACATATCTAAAATAATCATTAGCAAAAATTAAAAAGCATAGAAATCTACTCATGGATTTAGTTGGTAAAAGACCCCAAATGTCAGAATGGAGCAGGTCAAATAGTGTACTTAAAATAGAGTCCATATTGTTAAATGGAAAAGTGTGATGTTTTCCAAGTTTATTATAAACACAGTCGACTATATTTTGTGTTAACCCAAAACAATATGAGAAATAAGATATTGCAATCTGGCAAAAGAAATATGACCTAATCTGGCACTACAATCATCCAACTTTATGTCTTTTTCCCATAATTTGGCCACTCTATAGATGCTGCACACAACAGCCATCAATCGAGAACAATACCTCCAATCCATGCTCACATATCTAACCCAAAAAAATAAGATTGCAAGTTTTGGAACAAGGCATTAGGAAGTGATAGATGTGAAGTCAACACATTCTAGTATGACCAATATTCATCCTAGTATTATCTGCAGTGTATATACCTCGAGTTGATTGGAGTAAATTTTGTTTACCATGCTGTCAGCATTAGCGGTCATATGATTAAGACACCCAGAATCAAAGAACCATGAGGAATTCATACTTGATGTTGCTGCAGAGAGGATGTGGTTGAATGATTGGTTATTTGGTTGAGAATTGGTTGTAGATCAGCATGAGATATGGACGCTGGTACAGAATCAGTGGCTGTTACAGAGGCATGAGAGAACGGCTTGGATTGTTTGCTCTATTCGTTCTTTTTATTCTATAATTTTTGAAACTCTAAAATGAGATGACCAGACCATTTGCAGTAATTATAAGATTTTTCCAGGTGAGGACTGTTGGAAGAAGCTAACAAATATAATTTGTTGTCTCATCATATCTGATTCAGGATTTTTGAGAATGCCAAGATGGGTTTCCTCAAGTAAAAGTTTAGCTACTACAGTTTCAAGTTTAAGGGAAGTCTTCCTATTAAGCAGTGCCATCCTTACAGGTTCATAATCAGCATGCAAGGCCATGAGGAACTGCATTACTCACAACTTATCTTGATATTTTCTAAATTTTGAGCATTTTTAGTGCATGTCTAAGTAGGTTCAAATAATGCCAATTGATCCCACACAGTTTACATATTGAACAAAAATTCATTGATAGATTAACCACACACTTGTTTTATGGTGCGAAATGTGTTGTGTAACTGATATTGATTGGCAACATCAATAGCAGAGTATCTCCTAGACAAAAGATCCCACACTTCTTTAGCAGTTTTGAATCAGCCCAATTGTAGCCTAATAGGTGGTATACTAGTACGCCTAATCCATCTCAAAATTCGAGCTTTTTACTGTTCCAGTCTTCCAATCTTTCAGGAAGTTTAGCATCGGTTTCTCTAGTCTATTTAACTGGTTTTGAAATATCACTAGTAACATAATGCCAAAGCCTAAAACCCTTGAGAAAGGTAGGCATCTCTTGAGACCAAGGGACATAGTTGGTACCATCCAAGATAGTCTTAATAGGTTGGCCAACATCAATTTCATCCCTTCTAAGTCAATGGCAAAAAGAGGTAAACTATTAAATAGAGTGGACACACTTGATATCTTCTTTCAATTTCTTGTTGAATGAAAAAAATCAAGATAGATCAATGATGGAAGCTCTAGTATGAGTCTGATTGTTATTGCAAAACAGAGGACAATTGGTTGAGCAATGGATCAAATGCAACCCAGTAAATATGGTAGAACTAGAAGAAGAGATTGTCAGTGGGCATGACATCTAATCTTCTGCTTGAACTATGCAAGAGCAATTCCCAATTGCTAAAATTCAAAAAAGGGGTTGGAAAAATTTTGATCTGTAGGAACAAAGTTGAGCGAGGAAACCAATTAGTAAAATGAATTGGTTTCAGTGGAAATTTAGAGAACCTTCAAAGAAAAAGATAGGTTCTAAAATGTGGTTTTTGTCCACTTCTCCTTATAGTAAGATAATTGTATTTGTTTTTTTTGGGAAACAAATTAAGTTGGCTCTAATACCAGATTAGTGCAACAACCACAACAAGAACTTGAGAAAAATTTGAATGTCAAGTTTAATTCCAAAGAAATATACATCAGATTATATATAAAATACTTTACCTAAAATAAGGCAATAAAATGATTCTAAAGATGCAAAATTGATCATGTTACAAATCTACCCTGGAATAATATCAAAATGTTACCTTTATTTGTTCTCTCTAACATCATCTATATTGTTTTTCTTTATCTCTCTAATTTTCTTTTTGCCTATCCTTCTTCCAATACAATTGTAATATTGAGCTAATAATTAACAGTATTTGTTTTCTCTCGTTGCATGATAGCATTATGAGCTAAAAATGGAGGATGTATCTATATTAATGAGAACCATGCTAATAATTTTTCTGATCATAGGCCATTGAGAATTCAGCTTTACACTAAAGCACCAATGAAGAGACCTGAACCGCCTCCTTTGGCCAATTAGTTATGTAAATCATGCTTTTTGTAGCAAGATCTGTTGAAGCTATCGTGTTCCTGTACCTACTCATGTGCTTTAGAGTAATCTCGAGAACATGAATGGGTACTCTTACATTCTTGTGTTCATAGAACCCAAAGACAAGTTTCTACTATGCGAGAAATCATGCGATAACCTTTCCTTAAAAAATGCTTGGTTAGCTAGGCCATTGTGTCCTTAGTTTGGATAAGTGAATCCATAATTGTAGTTTATATGTCTTTGGATCATTAGTGATGCCCTTACTTAGTGCTACCTATAATTATAGTGCTAAATAGATACTTTCTAGATCCTTACAACTTGGCAAAGGTTTCAATTGGGTTCATTTAGAGCTCAAGCATAATGCATAAACGCTCGATTGTATGTTGGAATTGGGCAAATTATGTTTCAATCAATTGGTTTGTCTTAGATTTCTGTGGTGCTCCTGTTAAATTTTATATAAATTGGGATTTCAACAAACAAATCATACATATAAGCTCAAATGAGCTTTCAAACCTAAACCAATTGGCAATTGGTGGAGTAACCCATAAGCTTATATTCATCCTTAAACCCTCCAATTTTATCAATGTGGTACAACACCCACTTTCATATTCTTTCAATTTATCAATGTAAGACAACACCCACTTTCATACTCGCAACAGTTTCGCTATACTGTCTGTCTTCCCAACCTACGAAGACTATGAGGTTGGTTCATTTTAGACCTAGTCAATTTAGATTCACAACAAATCTGGCAGCATTATTCTGGGTTGTTTGATTTATTATTTAACCAAGTGTACATTTGGTTAGCTTCCCATAAGGATAAAGAGTTTTTTTTAAAATTTTTTAAGGTTGTGATTCTAGAAGTATTCAAAACTTTCCGTTCTCTACAAGAAGGTATTGAGGTTTCTTCTCAAAATGCATACCTCTCTCCAATCCACGTCCACCAACCCTTCACAATGGGTGAGCTGAAGCGATGGATGAACGTTACGATATTATGTCTAAATTGAACAAAAATGGGCTAGACTTAAGAAGGGGGTAGCTAGCTATATGAATACAGGTACATATGTGTATTTTGACTTGAAACTTGTGAGGGGTGAGAACCTGAGATTTTTTTTCTCTTTCTTATTTTCTTTGTTTCCTTTTCTTTCTTTCTTTCTTCTTGTTTTTTTCCTTTAAAAAAGATATATCGTGGTAGATTTCAATACCTTGTGTTACTTGCGAGTTACCAAGCTCCTCTAACAGTCACTGCTTACGTAGGTAATCCAATTGTCATATCAGTTCCACTTTTTAGTGTGACTATTTTTTTCAAGGGTTTTCAAAAAATAAAAAAAGGCCGCGCGGTTTTGGGTGTTTTAAACACGTGATGCTATTTCTATCTAGAAAAGGTTAAAAAAAGGAATAAAAGAGGACTCCGTTGTGTCGTTTATATCATTACTAAAAAAATCAAAATTCCGACAGAATTTTCGAATGAACAAGTATATTTTTCCATTAGCAAATGAAATTTTCCAACGAAATTTCCAACCAACGAACAGCGTCGGAAGATGGCCCGTCAAGAAGTCTTTCTGACAAATTGAAACAATCTGTCAGAAGGGTTTCCATCGGAATCACATTGTCTGTTGAAATTTCAAATTTTTAAAATTTAGGAGAAATCCATCTAAATTTCCATTGAATTCTAGTGGAATTTCATTATATTCCGTCGAAAATCGTCAATTTTCATTAGAATTCTATTGGTGTTTTTAGTTTTTTTTATTACAAAAGTATAAAAAATAAGGTATCCAACTGTATAAACATTTTGTAATATAGCTAATGTACAATAAATTCTAATTATTGACATTAAATTCATAATTTCATTATTATCATTAAATTCTACTTAATTAATAAGAAATAGCATTCTTTGAGAATGAATTAAAGTACAAAATTAAGAATAACTTTTCAAATTTACAAAATTATACACAAACTAACTATACAAACTATTGAATTTAGTATACACAAAGTCAGTATAGAAACTATCAAATTCAACTCATATGTGTAGTTCACTACAAATTTGGGTAGAAATTACACACACAAAATTCTTCTCAATAAAATGGTGGCAAATGGCAATGGAAGGGGCGATAGCGGGGAACAGCTGTAAAGATGCTCTAACAATGGCAAATGGTGGTGGGGGGTAGGGGTCGTTGTTGACGCACCTCTATTTCTCTTTCCCTCCATTTGGAACAAGCAGCAAAAATTAAGTCTCTGAGACGAGTTATATGAGAAATTCCGATGGATTTTTCTGTCGGAAATTCTAGCTTTTTAAAATTTTCCCTCAATTCAACCTGAGGTCCAAAAACTTCTTTATTTTTAAATACTTTCCAACATAATTTTGTCAGAATGTTGTCAAAACCTCCATTGGAAGACAAGTTGATCGGAGCGTCTGGTGAAATTCTTGGGAATCTGTCATAATCCTTCAAAATTCTGTTAGAATAATGTGATTTTTAGTAGTGGATGAACTCTAGTTACTTGGATTCAGATGAATTTAGATGGACCCAAGTGACGTAGATTTAGGAAAGTGTTTACATACCATCTGCATTTATTTTTTTGATGGTAAGTAGGTGTATCCACTGGATCTTTATCTCAGGTCAATCTATTATGCCACAACAAAATAGAGGACGGTAGAACGCGAAATCTTATGTTAAAGCCTAGGATCATCCTTCTCGACCACACAAATATTTTCCCACAGGGATAACTTTGTGTTATCCTAGGGTCGAACCCGGATCGCATGGTTGGCAGATGAAGGAGCTTACCAAACTAAAAAACACCTCTTCGACACTGTATCTATTGCCATTAATTTGCTTATTTATTTATTTTTTGAGAATTGCACATCGTCAAAAGCCAAAACCCGCTATTTGCCCGTAGCCCATAAAATATAGTGCATATATGGCGCGTGACTTCAACTATTTAATTGCAAGGAGTTATGATACGAATCAATTTGTCTATTAGAAGAGTAAGAATACTTCAAGTAGTCAAGGATGAACATGTAAATTAGTTACAATCAAGAGGAAATGTCTTATGTAGCCTTTTTTAAAAAATAAAATAATTGAGAAGCAGTAAGAGATGTTAATACTGAAAACTCAAAGTGTTAGATAAATTCACTAAAAAAATTTCTATTCACGCTATCAGGCTTTGCCTGTCCCCCTAGGAAAACAAAAGATATCTATGACACAGATGACATATTGTCATATAGTTGGTGTTCTAGGATATGCTGGTTTGTTTCCTTCCTTTTTGACAAAAGACCAAGCCAAAACAATCAAAACTTGAAAAATTTTTTAAAAAGTTGTCCAAGATGAGAGTCAATGCATTATTCGAGCACAACGTCTTCTCAATGATAAGTTATGTAAGGTTCTTCCTCAGAAACCACCTCAAAGCATAGAGGTAGGCATTTGCATCTTCTATATCTGAGACGTACAAGTTACTTTCTTTCACAATATTTGTCTTTTCATTAAGCCCTGTAATAACCAAAGCCCTAAACCACAACCTCACCGTGTAAGATCAATAACATCAAGACTTGTTTTGATCAAACTTGCATCAGGTGTCTTTAATTAAAAAAAGCAAGATGTGTATGATACGTTGTCTAGACTCTAGAATTATAGTTCAGTGTCAGGAGTAGATTGCTAAAGAATCAGATTTATAATAATTTTTAATACGTCTATTAGAAAAGCCCCTCAAGTCATAGAGGAAGAACACATAAGTTAGCTATGGGAATGTTGTGTGCAATTATGATTCCAAGTGGTATTGAATAGTGTTGAATTGTGCTAAATGGTATTAAATGTTAATGATAAGTACTCTCTGTATCCCTAAAAATTTGTCCGGCTTAACGAATTAATTTTTTTGAGGTTGTAGGATTCAATGCACTACTTTCTATTAACTTCTGATGAAAGATAAGATTTTTCATACTAATAGTACTAAGAATGGACTTTACTTTGAGGCTTCTATAAAAGGAAAAAGGGACAAATATTTTGGAATGGATGGAATATTTATGGTAAGTTGAAGAAACATGATCACTTTGTATAGTAATTTAACTACTTAGTGTTTTAACAGTATTGAGGTTTCTAATTTTAGTTGCTAAATCTTTTAAGCCAAAGTTTAAATTAATTAACCTAACACCGTTAGATGTTTGAGAAACTATTCTTTAACATTCATCTAATATACAAGGAAATGATAATTGCATTGCTGTTTTCTACATTTCCAAAGATATTGTGCAATTGTGGCTATTTTAGCCCTTCCAATGCTCAGTTGATGTTTTATTCAACTTATTTTGACTGAATATATTCCTCACTAAACTTATTTTTAATTTATTCTTAAATTATTTGCTGAACTTATTTTGATTTACTAAAATTGGTATTATTATATACACGTTTAATAATTAGATTATTTTCAACTTGATTGTTATTGCTGTTGTTGCTGTTGTTGTTGTTGTTATTGTTTCTTTTTTGTTTTCCTTGTTGTGGCATTAGTCGTGTTTACATTACTATGTATTTTGATGAAAAACAAGTAAAAGCATAATTATTACAATTATTATTAATATTGCTTCATAGTGTTTGTTCTTTATTAGTTAAATTTAAAAATTAGCCCAACTTCATTAGTAACAATTCAACCAAAAAAATCAATAAACATGCAACTTTAGTTTGCTACAACTTAAAAACAAAATACGTAAACAAATTAACAAATGTTAATAATTTCGTCAAATGCTAAACTTTGACAGCAGTAGGAACTAATTATTGCTAGACTTATTGTTGAACTTATTTTGAACTTATTCTGCAACAAATAAGTTCAAAAGAACAAGGCCTACGTAAGGCGGAGTAGTCAACACTCACAATGTCACCCGTTGACCCCCCCGTTAATTCATGCTTACTTTCGTTTATTAACCGCCTCTTTTCTCCCCTTTTATTTAATGCGAATACCATATTATGTTTCCCTTTTTATCTAATTCTTTTCTTTGTCTTTGAATATTTTTCTCCCAAAAGTTTTATAATTTCTTCTAGGCAATATATACAATTGTGTAAGCTTGTTTTAATGAAATCAAACTATTTATCCATCTCGAAATGAACAAAGCTCTTTTAGTAAATGTTCTCTTTCATTTGTAAGATTCAAATTTAAAATCCTGCCTAAGTGAACAAGTATAAAATTATTCAAACAAATCTATATTATCGTGAGGGTGTGCCTCACTTATTTTGTATATTCTTACTTTGAGATATTTCAACTGATATCTTATACATTTGATAAATGCACTTGGTGCATATAATAGTAGTAAAGATGAGTTCTATAAGTTTCAGTTGATAAATATTATTACTAAAATTTATGGTTATTCTCAGAATGTGTATAAATTTTTAGAAAATGCAGGTTATAAAAGGAATATTCTTTTATATTTTGTTTTGCAATTTTCTATTAGTTTCTAATCTATAATCCTTTTAAGAGCACTTGCAGCCCTATTGCTTGGGTTCCACCTATGGGCCATCTCTGCCACATGTAAACTCTCTATTTTTTGTTAAAGCTTGTGCCATACGGGTGGGAACTGCTGCACGTTCCCTGACAAGTTCCCGCATTTTTATTTTTTTTTATCTTTTTTTTTTACTTTTTTTCCTTAACAATATTATTTAGGTGGTTAAAAAAAATTAAATGTTGTCAACTCTCCATTTGTTGCCAAAGCCTGTGTCACGTGGGTGAGAACTGCTACACGTTCCTTGACAAGTTCCAACATTTTTGTTTTTTTGTTATCTTTTTTTTTCCTTTTTTTCCTTAAAAATATTATGTAGGTGGTCAAAAGAATATTGTATATTATGAGATGAGTCCATCACAAATATTTTTATTACATGATTCAAGTTAGAGTTCTATGAGTTGAAAAAGTGAAGAAATGTAAGTTCCAAAAGATAAAATTTTTTCTAATATGGCAGGATAGAGTTCCAAAATCTGGAACTATGGCTGAAAATACTCTTAAATATCAGCCCATTTGCACCGAAATGTGGGACCGTAAAATGTTACCAACTCTATGTCACCCCTTATTCTTCGTTTTTCTTTTTCCAAAAATAATGAAATATAATTTTCGTGAGAATTTCCATTCAAACACTGAATCAGTATGACCATGTTCTAGAATCTGAGAAGTGGCTAACAACGTTTACGGGTGATCAGAGAACTTGCTGGATTCGCAGAATCTTCTGGCTGCCGGCCTTTTTTCCATCCAAGCACACCCCAACCTCCAAACTAGCTTTTATTCTCGTTCTTCAATCCCTTGCCTTGTAAAATCCATATCAACCACTGCCAAATTATCCTCTCTTTTGAGACTGAAAAACCACCGCCATATTAAACCTTCCAAAATTGAGAGCTTTCCCGACAACAAAACTTAGATGTTGTTCAACTTTGAGACTTTTCGCCATCACTATTCAAATGAAAACCCAAATAGAAGTTGAGCAAAGACGAGCAGGGATAACCTTAACTGGCAAACCCTAAAAGTCTTATTGCAAATGTGAAATTGGAGGAACTGATAGAGTGGATTGCTGATTTTGGCTACCAGAATTTATGTTAGTGTTTAGTGAATATTCAAGAAGAGGGTCGTACCAGTCGTCACAATTCTTTCTGTGGGTGCAATCAATCTTCATACGTGCAGAGGATTGAAGGTGAGCTCAAGGGGATGAAGGTGGGTTGCATCTTGTGAGTGAAGATGGGGATCTTGAAAAAGATATTGGGATTGTATTTGGTAATGAAAGGGGTTTGAACTAAAGGCAATTTTATTTTTTCATTTTATTATTAGAATAATGCACGTCATTATTTCAGCACACCTTCGCTACACAAGCATCAGTGGAAAAATTAGCATCTGGTTCCACTGTGATATGGGTATATTTTTAATCGATCTAGTGAAATTGGATAAAGATTTTTAGAACTACTCAGACTTGGGCAATATTTTTTTGGAGTACAACTATCTGGGTTAATAAATTTTTTGGAGGACAAATATTTTTATTTTTGACCCAAAACTATTTGAAATTTCTATTTTTGATCCAATGGGATTCAAAGTGCAAATACTCAAACTTTTGGTCCTTTCGTTTTTAGAAAACTAAGCTTATATTAACGTTTGGACTTCTTATAATCATTATACTATTATTAGTTATCACAATCTACAACTTATATCATAAATATTATATTTTTTGTTATTAGAGGCCCACCATGTTTAGAAAAATAATTTAAATTTGATCAGAGAGTTTCAATCATTACCTAAACTTAGTTGCTGTTGGACCATGACATTCCTCTAACTTTTAGTTTATAGAGATTGCTAATCTCAATCACATCTTTCTTAGATCAGGCATATCACAGATCCATTTCGTTTCCTATCTTGAACTGTAGTAACTAGTCAAGTTTTTTTTTTTTTATAATTTTAAGGATAGTGAAACTCTAATCAGGAAATCATAATATGAAATACACAAGGTTGGATTGAATAACATTCTCTACTAAGAAACCTCTTTTCTTGAAAGCTTGAAAGGGGAAATATTACAATGGAAGGATTGAAGAGAGGCTTAAGCTACTAAGATCATTTGGGATGCTTACACACAAAGAAATAGATAATCCCGACTTCTGTTTTGCTCAAGTATACTCAAATTACCATGTCCCTTCTCATCACTCAACGTCTCCCTTTATAGAGGAGACGAATTACATAGGATGCTCTAATAGCTACAATACACACTAATATTTTCCTACGAGTACAGCTGTCGTCACATGGTTATAGTAAACATCATTATTTTACTAATTTGACACTTAAAAAAATAGTACAATACTAGAGTAACAATTGTTTAGAGCCCTTAATGCTGACAAGGCTAGTCATCCATGTTGAGATTTTGCATGCCTGCATCTCTAACAATGTCTTCCAGTTTATCATTATCCAGATAATCATCAAAATCTTTACCAAGTTAAAGATGCTCTGGATCCCATCTTCTAAATAATCCATGAAGATATTTCTTTCCTTTTTCTGATAAAAATTTTCCAGCTTTAATATCAAAGAGATGACCAAAGACATCTTCTGAAGTAGCTCCTTCTACTTTCATATATTTACTAAAATCATTATGATAGATGAGAGTAGTGTTCCCTCAATGCATTAGTGTTCTTCCTTGTTCAATTAGTACCTACATTTGGTGATAAATGTTATAAAGCCGATGGCTCTTGCTAAAGCAGGATCACCAACTAATTCTTGACGTTCTACAAATAAACTAATTGAATAAGATAATGGGCTGGTTTAGCTTTTCCGTTTTCATACTCAATTACTGCGCAATGTAGTTTGACATACAGGCTTCTCTTATATCGAACTTTTGTTGGTTTATTAGGAGATGTGAGAATCGAATAGATCGTTTTAAACATGCACTATTGAAACTTAGTTAGTCTTGGGAAGAACAAGTACTACCATTCCATATTTCCAGGCTTTCTTGATGGAGCCATCTGGAGAGATTGAATTTGTTGAGAAACTAACACCACCAACTATAGATTTTTCACAAAAGAAGATCTTAGTGCTCCATGACTTGCCAAATATTATAAGAATAATTATGGTAGTAGTCAATGCAGTCTGTATGCCATTCGTTGAACCATTTTTCTTGCACATGAGAGCTTCTTCTTCTTCTTCTTCTTCTTCTTCTTCTTCTTCTTCTTCTTCTTCTTCTTATTATTATTATTATTATTATTATTATTATTATTATTATTATTATTATTATTATTATTATTATTATTATTTATTTTAATATCATAAGGGCACCTTAGTTACTTCATTTGTAATTCTAAAAGAATGAATCTTTGTATTATTAGATAGGCAAAAGACAGTAGACCAAAGCGTGATCTACTTTTTGTATGAAATTTTAAAATATCCATAAGGATTCCACTTGATGGAGAAGCCCGTTCTAGTAGTAATGGTATTTCACTTTGAATCTCCTTTTCTGGCAAGAGTTCTGCTATGATGATCACCATTGGCAAGTTTATGAATTAAACTATCTGCTAAAGAATTCTTTAATCCCTGTATATGTTTAATAGAGATAGCAAACTAATTAAGCCATCATTGCCAACGCAAAAGTCTCCATTGCTCTTGCATATTTGATAAATTCTTTCTCACAAAATCAAGTATACCTTTACAATCAATTTAAATAAGAAAAGGTTTTGGAGCTATAAAGATTAAGAACTTTTCCATTCCTTTTATGACTGCAAGGATTTCTTTTCTATCGTAGGACAGTTGTATTTTGCTTTATTAAAACTTCAACTGCAATATTTGCAGAGTTTTTCTCCTTTGATTTTGAGTACTGCATTTAAGTGCTTATTGCAGGCATTTTTCTAAAGAATTAAATCACCTCATTCATCAGGCAAATTAAGAACAAGAAGATTTTTCCATATGTTTTTGTAGTTTTGAACAATCTTTGAATTGCTAGGGGTCTATGTCTAACTTTTTCTGGAGTTCTTGCTTCAATGGTTTTCTCAATCTAGCTAAATCTTCAATAAATCTGAAGCATATGTAAGATATCTGAGAAACTTTTCTAATTGCTTCACATGTTCAATCTTTTTAGGAAAATTTTCTATTTTCTCTAGAATATGCTTTTGTAGGATGATTTGTCCAGCTTTTATCTCTAGATCAAAAAAATCGATTTCTTGTTCAGTATAAATGCACTTGTTCTTGCCAGGGATAATACCATGATCAATGCATCTTTGGGTGATAGGTAAGACATCATCTTTGTATTGTCCTATGGTCTTAAAAAAGACAGGGATTTCATCGATGCAAAGTTGTAAACTAGACAATAGTTATCAAGATCTTTGAAGATATTATCCATTCTTCTTTGGAATATTTGAGGTGCATTTTTTAGGCCAAATGGCATTACTATCCATTCATAATGTCTTTGAGGGAGCACTAAAAACAGTTAAAGTAATGCTTTCTTAATCCATTTTGGTCTGCCAGTATCAGCTTTTGCAATCCATTTTTGAGAACCAAGAGGCTCCTTGAATTCTATTAAAAATGACAATTTGTTAGGAATATAATAACCGTCAAAGACAATATTATCATTAAGATTTTTGTAATTGATTACCTTTCTTGCTTTTCCTATTTTTCTTCAGCATGATTTCTCACCATGAATGCGGGACTGGTGTGAGGACTCTTACTATTCCTGATCAATCCTTTATTAAGAAGTTGTTTGATTTATTTATCAAAATGTTAGATATCCTGATGTGTATATACTATTTGTTTGACTCGAATAATAGTGTTCAAATTTAACAAAATAATCTTTCCAAATGATTTATCTTAGCCTAAAATTTCAGAGGCTATCAGATTAGAGTTTTTAGCATAATTGTTCTTATTGTTTAGCAAGATTCTCTTTAATAGATAACGTAAGTAATGAGATTGTTAGTGCTATCTCACGTTGTGCAGGTATTACCTTCTCACCACGTTAGCTGCGTGTAAACTCAATATTCTCATAAGTGTAACCTTTATTTAATTTATTAATAGGAACTAAGTGACCATTTATTGTGAATATTATTTGGTTGATGATCTCTGAATGGAGAATATAGCCTCTGAAAATTATTCACCAATTATCATATCATGAGAGGGTTGGGAGTAAGCCCATAGAACTGGAATAATGCACTGGAATCCTCTTATTTCTATGGATAACCCTTCTATTGCTTTATTGTGGCTCATCATGCTATTATCAGGTATCCTTACTTGTAAAGATTCTTGGCTTTTTTTCAACATAAATTCTGAAAATAATAATCTTTGTTCAAAACATGCAGAACAACCACCATTGATGTAGGCGCATAATTCATATCTATTATATCCTTCTAAGCATACATTTATTGGAATATAGATGCCATTAGGATTTGTATTGGTGGCTTCATAGTATATCTTCATACTTATGTTTTTGAGTAATTCATCTTCATAGATTGGTTCACTCATAATTCTTGTGTTATATCCAATGAATTTCTTATCTAAACTTACACTTTGGTTTACACTATGTCTTGCAAGTTGAAAAATCATGCTACTTATTTCACTGGTCATACTAATTGTATCATCTTTTTTAAGTTATTCTTTAGCTGATGAACTCTTCACTCTAATCTTGTACTCATGCTTCTTAATAATTAGGGTTTAATGGTAATTTTACCATTTTTATTAATTTTTTGTTACATGTTCTTATTGGTTTTTGTGGGATTGGCAAAGTTAGATATCCAAGACTATCGATTTTTATCTCCTAGGGATTGGATTTCATTTTTTGGATTTTTTGCATAGGAGTAGGACTTTCAAATTTCTCTGTCTCTATCATTGTTACGTTAGTATTTGGATCTATAGTATCGTTTAGTTCGTAGGATGTTTCAAAATATCCTCAGTGGGTATCCTTCTCTTTTCATGTCCACCCCAACTGTTTTTATCTTAAAGGATAGAAAATTTTTCACAAATTCGTCTTTTAGGCTTACATGATATCCCAGTCAGTAATTGAATCCTACTAATCCATTACATAAATTGGTCTTAACCCCTATGACAATTTGATTATTAAATTTTGTATGCCTGATATCATGGAGCAAAGTATAAAAATCAATATCTTTGCTATAATATTATAATGGAGTGATTTGCTCTTGTACACTTCCAACATGATTACACATATTCTTTCTATCTTTATTATGCTTAAAAATGTTTTTGTAATTAATGAGATTAACTTCTACTACATCATACTCATAGTCTTTGATTTCTAAATCTTCTTCCATTTTCTATTTAATTAATTGATAAATCAGTTTTTTTTAGATCATATTTTTTTGAATTATGGGAAGGATCCAATCTTCATGAACTTTTTCATTCTCATTATCTACCCCAAATTCTTCTCCTTGAAGATCATCAAGGCTGATCGAACTACTTTCCATCATATAACTAGTTTCTTTGTAATCACTTTCTTCATATTCATCCTCTAGTACAATTTCAACAATTTTCGCATTGTTTTTCAACGCTAAATATAGTGCTTCTTCCTCGCTAAGTTCAAAATAATATAGACTGCCCAAAATTTCAATAAGGTTGCTATTCTTCCTATTTTTGCATTCATTTGCATAATGACCTACTTCTTCACATGCCTAACACTTACAATTGTTTTTCCTGGTACAACAATTAGCGGCTTTCCTAAAACAGTCTTTGTTTTTTAGGGTTTGGTTTGTTATAATATTTTCTTTTGTATTTTGCTCTCCTTTACTTGTGAAAACTCTTTTTCTTATAGAATTTTCTTTTTCTTCTCCTTTTAGGTTCTTTTCCCTATTGGTGAGGATTTCCCAACAAGGTAGGGATTGTTTCTTCAATTTCTTTTGCTTCTGGAGATCAAGACATTGATCATGGACCCATTTTCTTATGTAATAGTTATTTGTATCAAGTGTATCAATAGCATCTGCTTTTTCAAGCCATGCAATGTACTTTTCATTGATTATAGAATTGATTGGACATAGTAATTTATCACAAAACATACCAAGATTGGTTTCGTTATGCCTAATTTTATAATAATTTTGACTAAATTCAGCAATTAGATATCTCATGTCCATATTTATATGTTATTTATCTTTCTGTGCCATTCTCTAACTTTTTCTTTGGAATCAAGTTTAGCTTCAATGAATTCAGTTTTGATTTCCACACAGAGATTTTTGAACATTATAGTTGGTGTTTTCATCATTCTCAATGCATTTTTACTGTTCTCATTTATCAATTATACCAGTCGGTTATAATGGTAGAAACACTATGTTTAATATAGTTTAGGAAATTTGCAGCGGTCCACGTAGTATTTAGGTTTAGGATACTATGCATGCCTCTTTTCCAATGCTCAAATATTTCTTCTCTATTACAAGCTCCATTGATGTTTAAGATATATCTTGTTTGGTTAATTGTGGTAAGGTCAATCTCTTCAAAGGTTGTGGTTTTCCTCAGAATAAACCCAAAAAAGAAGTTAGTTGTATATTCTACGGAACGTACCTAGGTCTCATAAAAAGGGTATTTCTTCTAATAGGAACTACACCGTTAACTAGATTGGACTCAATTTTATCTATGTTAAGTTCTTCTTCAATCTCATTGATTTCATTGTCAAATAACATTTGACCATGTTTTTTTATCCAGTTCCCTCCTAATTTCTTCTGAAGGTACAACATAAAGATCTTTTAGTTTAATTAGGTTCATCTGCTAATATACTTCTTCTTCTAACTAGATATCAATCGTCTCTTCATTATCAATAGATAATACATCTTGTTTATCAACTATTGTGCTCATGATTTTGTAATTCTTCAAGATTATACTGCTTATACTCCAACCTCTTCTTCTTTCTCTGCCATCTCATATATTTTTTCAGTTGATTTTCCTCCTACTTGTTTTTGGATTTTTATACCATGGAAAGGAAATTGATTTTTATTTTTTGAGTTTTGGAAAGGATATTTATATTGAAATGGAGCACTAATACTTAAAGTAGATTTTTCACTATGTTTAGTTTTGTTAACTAAAGAAATATGGATTACAGCCAGTTGCTTGTTAATCTCCTTAACTTCATTCTTAATTTTTGCTAGTTCGGCTTTTAATTCTAAAACTATATCAATGATATAGTTTAATTGAATATTACTAAAGTGGTTCCTATTGATGAGTGAACAACATGTGAATAATTAGGAGCAGGCCAAATAGGTGATGATTCGAGAATTAAATACAGTTAATTAGCCTAATTAACTATTAATTATCTTGATCATCTTAATTATTTTTGGCCACGTGACTCTGATACCAGTTGAAAAAGGGTTTCTAGTACCTATGAGTGAAATATCACATGCACATTAATATTAATATTTTTTGAAGTAAGTTTTTAAGAATTGGGGTTCAAAATAAAAATTTTAAAAACTTAGGGTACGTTTTATAATTTAATAAGTCAATTTTGATCATTTTGGTTTCAGAAAATTTTTTCCCAAACTTGGATGGACCTCAAAATATTTTTCTAAAGTTATCGAATCAGAAAAATATTAACTATACCTCCATAGTCCGTGATGTAATTTACCTAGCATCGGTGCATTTAGAACTTTTATCTTAAGATCGGTATGTATTCATTGAATCTTATCCAATACTAAAGTATTCAGGTCAAAAATAAGGCTAAGTTAAACCGAAGCAGTTGAATAAAAACATAAAACTTTATATCAATTCAAATGATTTAATATATTTTAGCCTATTTAACTCATTTGTTTGTTTGAATTTGTACCCTTTGTTTATAGAACATTAATAACAACAACAACTGCTACTATTAGTAAGGGTCCCAATTTTGTAGGGGTTGGAGAGATTCAAAAGTAGACAGTCTTGCCTCTATCTTTATAGAATACTAAGAAGGGAAAAAAGCTCTAGATTTCTAAACTTTAAGAAAAATTAAAAATTAATTATAAAAAAGAATGGCATAAACAACATACGAACACGATTGTCACAGCATATAAAAGAAAACTAGTGAAAGGCGTGGTTAATGAAATAACAGTAAAGTAAATATGAATGATTTTGTTTTTCTTTTTGGGTGGATAATATGAATGAATTTTTTTTAAAAAAGACATGATTGAAGTAATCTCAACGACGACTATGGAAGCTTGATTGACAAGGGCAAATTTGTCAATATTGGAAAACTTCTATGGGAACATGAGAATAGATCATGGCAAGATCAGCGCCCAATATCCTTTTCACAATTTTTCTTAAAAGCTATTAACTTAATTAAAGATTTCCTTTCCTTAAAAAAACAAGTACGCACAAATTTCTGAAATTAAAAGCTATTATCCTTTTCAGAAATTTCTTAAAAGCTACAATTGCAACCCAAAAGTCACGCACTCCTCCCTCCATCTCTGCTTTGCGAGAAACGAAAGACCAAGAACCATATATCAAGAGAAGTCAATTGTAGCATACAAGACAATTCTCCTTTAATATTCTTTTCAACTTATAACAAGTCCTTATTAATGCTTTTGCTAAAAATACTGAAACATGGTAAAAGGTGATGAAACAAGCTGAAAGTTGCTGAAATATGCTGAAACGTGCTGAATGGTTAAAGAAAATATAAGTGGGTATTTTCAATAAATACTAGTGCTCAGTTGTGCTAAATGATGATGAATCCAAATAAATTATGTTGAAAATTAATTAATACTAAGGATAAGTACTTATGATAAATTGAAAAAAAATGCCCAAAATAATATGTGTGTGTTTGTTCATGTATATACGGATGTGTCTATACACACACACACACACACATATATGCGCGCACACGCACACACACACACACACAGATCTACGCATGTACATATACATATATAC